>CATQFL010000089.1:0-57909 GCA_956483635.1 Panzeria rudis | reverse complement strand
ATCTTTGTGTCTGAATAATCGAATGCTGACTTTCAAAGTAAAATTGAACAACTTTGGTTCTTTGTTCTGTGCTAAGCCTTTCCATCATAAATTTCCCAAGTATTATTTAGTTAATTCTGTAAAGAGACGAAAAAAAAGACTTAAATTAAAAAATGTATTCACTGATCAAATCTTAACGTTACTTATGCGCCACCCCTATATATATATATATATATATATATATATATATATATATTATATATATATATATATATATATATATATATATATATTATATATATATATATATATATATACATATATATATATATAATATATATATATATATATATATATATATATATATATATATATATATATATTATATATATATATATATATATATATATATTATATATATATATATATATATATATATATATATATATATATATATATATATATATATATATATCAATAATATATATATATATATATATATATATATATATATATGTATATATATATATATATGTATATATATATATATATATATATATATATATATATATATATATATATATATAATATATATATATATATATATATATATATATATATATATATATATTTATATATATATATATATATATATATATATATATATTATATATATATATATATATATATATATATACATATATATATACATATATATATATATATATATATATATATATAATATATATATATATATATATATATATATATATATATATATATATATATAATATATATATATATATATATATATATATATATATATATATATATATATATATATATATATATATATATATATATATATATAATATATATATATATATATATATATATATATATATATTTATATATATATATATATATATATATATATATATATAATATATATATATATATATATATATATATATATATATATATATATATATATATATATATATATATATATATATATATATATATATATATATATATATATATATATATATATATATATATATATATATATATATATATATATATATATATATATATATATATATATATATATATATATATATATATATATATATATATATATATATATATATATATATATATATATATATATATATATATATATATATATATATATATATATATATATATGTACTCTCCAATTTTTAAATTAGGTGTAGCGAATAATTATTACTTCTATCTAGAGAAACACCCTAAGCACGAGTCTAGTAATGTTGGAAGTTGGTTGCGCTATAATTGCCCGAATGTGCTTCACAATCACCGGATCTTAGTCCGATGCCGAATCATTCGAAAGCAGTGATACAACAAAAAAGGTCTTTTAACTAAATACCAAATATTAGATATTAAATTTAGTTTTCATCTTTTTCTTTTGCCACTCTTTATGTATTACATTATTACTTTGACCTGAAATTCATACATATGTTGCTTAAGTTTTTTTTTACTTTTACCTCTTATTAAGGGTAATTAATATATTTTTACTTATGTTCTTAATAAACTATCACAGTAGTAGTAAAATGATGGTTTTAATTTTTTCCAATAATATATTTCGAGAATTATTAAATACAGAGTGTGTTCCATTATAACTTCGAGCATGTGTATGTAGTTTGCTTATTAAAGACACATACATATAAAGGATTTTGTTGGATAAGCCCCTCCCAAATATCTTCTGCTACATACGATGCACAGTGATTCATATTGGGAAAAAAGGAAAATAAATCTTTATCATTGAAACTTGCGATGCGATTACTAAACAATGTATGTAAAAATCTTAAAGGAGGACCTGTCATTTAACCCTTTCCGTAAATTTAACGTGTTTTGAAGAGACATTTATATTAGTGTCTTATTTTTTCTTACTGTTTGAAGCGTCTCAATATTGTTTGTTATCTCTTTTTTTTAATAGTTTTTGTATGGTTTACTTTAGAATGTGTGTTTACTCGTAAAAGAAAGGTGAGCAAATTGGTTCCTGCTCATATGTGTAGTATGGGTTTTTACTAAGAGCCTACACATATGAGTAGTGTGGGTTTTTACTAGCACAATTTTCTGAAAATGTTTATGAAAATCTTTTTTATTTTGACCAAGTGAAATCCAAAGACAAACATATGTATATCCTGCTTCTAAAGACATGAACTCTTCATGGACATAACGAATACATTTTTATGCTTTGTTGGGACTCAAATTTTGAAATTGCTTGGGACGGAAAGGGTTAAAAACCTTACATTTTAGACCACCCTGTTGAAACCCACATTGAGCTACAGGATGTCAAACTTGACTTTTATATATATTATTAGATTTTAATAAATTTAAACTTGTAAGTTTATTAAAAAATAAAGAAAAAACAGATTATTTCATGAAGCGATATTTAATATTTTCAATGATATTTGATTTTGAGATTAAAAATTTTGGGTTTTTTACTTGACTATGTTCTCTATTTCACCAATACATTTTCAAAATAATATTTTATGATTTTAGCACAATCCTTAATAACCTGCAAGCATTTTTTTTATTTCTTTACTTTTTATAAGAAATCATATCAAACATAAGAAATTCAAACGCTATACGACAAAGAAACTCATTTTTTATGAATTTTTAATTTAAAAAATTTGTGTGAAAAAAATGCGAATATCTAATATATTTAGGACATAAGGTTATGTATGAGTGATATGATGGTACCATCATATTACCTATACGCACTTACTCAAAAATATAGCATATCATTATCATTTAATATATCGTTAAAATTATTTAAACATAAGCGGATTGCTATGTTTTTTTAATAACCCAGCAAAAAATAAATGAATGCGTAAAATGAAAGAGTGTTTCATGATTTCTTTAGTACTTGTTTCTTCGAATGCATTCTGAATGCCATCGTAAATCGTAAATAAAGCTATAGTTTTTGAACTCATTAAAAACGCATGCGTTTTCACTAGGTAATATATTACATAATAAATCCGCCGAAAAAAGCATGCAAAAATGGAATTATATAATTACATTGACACATTTTCATAAAACAAATTTTAGCTCCAACAGAAAATAAGAAGACAGTAGCTCAGAGCATGGTTTGTATCCCAGCTGCGGTAATATTTTTTTATTAACATTTTTTATATTTACATGAAAAAACGTCATCGAATCAGGGAACTTGAATGGGTTTAATTCATTAATTTGAATGGAGGTCAATTTATTTAAATTTTTACGTAAACACATGATCTCCAATATTACGCTAATGTAAAAATCATGTATGTTTCACCTAAATCGAACCAGTTCGTCATCACTTGAACCCATGATTATACACATGATTTGTCATGTTATTTTTTGGTGGGAAATAGCAAAAAATAAATAAAAATTAAAAAAAATAAAGTTTTCTAGAGTTTTCATGCATGTAAATAAAATGCTTCTGAAAATAATAATTAAAAGCCATATTAATAATATTAAATCTGTGGTGGCCATTCTGTCAATTTCCTATGCTCGCGAGCATAGGTACTGTTCCTGTACACTGTATGTGATGCTCACAGTCTATGTATTTAGCTGCAAAGCACATACACAATCATAGACTCAGATAGTGTATGTTTGGCCACCACTGTATTAAATATATGTAGCATAATATGTAGAGAAATTTTAAAAACTCGATGGGCGTTTTATTAAAGAGATTAATTTAGAGTTTCGTAGAAAAATTCACAATTTTCGTGCAATGTTGCATGTAACGTACATGCTTTAATCGATTTAAAATTTTAGCTTCAGGCATTTTTGAAGTATATTCTTTTTAAATACTGAAAATAAAGTTTTTGCTTTGAAAAATGTTTGAATAAAACGTAGAAATTTACCAATTTTTCATTCTCATTTCAAAGTCTTAAATTTGATTATTTTGCACGACTACATGAATGGAGATAACTAAAAAAAACTCTTTGTGCATGCTATCAAAGATTGTGCTGAAAATCATTCTCTTTTAAATTTGGCTTTGCTATTACCGGAGATATTGACGAAATAGAGAACAAAGTCGAGCCCAAAACCTAAAATTTTAAAATTCAAAGCCAAATATCTTTTAAAATATTAAATATATCTTAATTAAGTAAACCTTACACCATGTTTAAATTTATTTTTATCGGATAATATTTGTATAAGTTATGAGACCGACAATGTTTTTCAAGCACAAGTTAGTCAATTTTGACATTCCGTAGCTCAATATGTATCACAAAAGAGTACTCCAACGTTCCAAACTCTTAAAGCTGAGGTACTTCTATATAATTTTTACATACATCATTTTGTAATCGGATCGCAAGTTTCAAAGCTAAAGATATATTATCCTTTTTGCAATTGTGAATAGGCAAACACATTATGTCAAATTAAAGCCGCAAGATGGCCTTCCAAACTACGAAGCTGTTTATTAGTTCTGCTATACATGGATAGGCGCGGATCCTGGGACGGGAAAAAGGGATATTTTCCTCTCCAAAACGAATAAAATATAACTGAACTCTATGAAGTTTCTAAAAGAAATTTTACAAAATGGTACGTTTCACTTAAAAGTTCCCATCCGAAAAGCTTAAGCTGGCTTTTATTCCATTTTACAAGAAAATAGTCAATAGTTTCGCAAGGAGCACATTTAGGACCCACTCCGGCTACTGCAGATAAACTCGTGTCACACCTTTGCAACTTTTAAAGGAAGATATAATAATATTACAGGAATATTGGAAAGATGCTGTAAGACTTTGGAAGCCTTCTAAATAGTTTACGTTTTCTAACACACTAGGGCGGGTCAATAAGTCCGTGACTTTTTGAATTTCTCGCTTTTTAACTGTAAGGACAACACTGTTCCTGCCCACAGGCATCTACCAGTTGACTTCTGTCAAAATTAGAGCAAGCTGCGTCACTTAGTTTGTGCTTGACGGCCTTTGATAGTAGACAAATAAATAAAAAATTGGGCTGCCCATTTGACCCGCCCCTCGTACATACATTATGTTTTGTAATTCAAATGTTGGTTTTTGTCCTTAATAATTTAATTCAAAGTTTATTCATTATAGAATAATTTTAAAGCAATGATTACAACCAATTCTTTCTGTAAGAAATAATACGCACAAAAACATAAATGTGAAAACAAGCCCAGTTTCAATCCAAAAATTTCGGTCGTAAAAAGTACTGGCATCATAATAAGGCCCAAGTTCTTGATTGGTCAGCAATTCCATGAAAGATCTATCAGTTTTTAATGATATGGCTCCGATTTTGACAAAACTTGATACGTTTGTTCAGTTAGGTGTTCTGAGTAGAATTTCAATTTATCTTTTAATTGTAAATTCTGAAAGTTATTCGCGATTCAAAATATTCAATATGTTTCTTTAACTTGTCATAACTGTGGTTCCATTGATGATGATTAAAAATTTATTTTTGTTGTAATATTAAGGACTAAGCAAAGACTAAAAAGTAATTGGTTTTTCTTTGATTGTTTCTTTAAATGTTTTTTTTTTAATAAGTTTTTATTTTTGTATTAATATAAAAACCCTGATAAAATGAAAAATGTGACTGTTTAGAAAATTTCCTAAAAATTACGAAAACTATAATACTGTCAAATTTCTATATGCATTATTTAACAGATCATAACAATTAGTTTTTATACTGTGGGATTTTTATTTTAGATTTTAGTTTTTGACAAGCAATAATACTAAATCCAATAGTCTTAATGGCGACAAAAAAGAACTCACAGAATCGTACAATCGTTAATGCATACAACGTAATAAGTGGACAATATAACAACTGTTGTTGTTGTTGTTAAAACTTACAGCATCTCACTACAGGACAAGCGCAAAATGTACAAAGTAAAATCATCCGCAAACAAAGAGAAAAACAATATTCTTGAATATATGGTTGAAGTCAAATCATATATGGGTCATTCTCATTTCAACTCCTCTTTTCGTGTCCGTTAAAAGTATATTAAAATATTTCATAAAATAAACGCGTACATTTTAGAATGAAAACCCACCCCTTTAGCATGATATAACAGATTGTAAATAAATGTGCATAATTTTATGTGACAGACTGTCCAATATGTGTTAAAAACGAAAAACAAAAACACTGTTTTCCCCTCTTCATATAAAATGGCGTGTCCGTAATGCATGGTGTTGATTTTGCACATTCAGAAAGTATGAATTTTTTCAAAAACGAGATTAAATTTATAACGGTGTTAGAATATTTGCATTTAGTTCTATTATTTCATACATCGAATTTTCTAATTTTCTAATATTAGAAATTATAAAATTTTTTCAATCAGTCATGTGTATTGAGCGTTACAGTTTTTAATACGTTTCATTACTCAGTATAATTATTAAAATTGCATTAACAACATACACTAAAATAACAGAGTAGGCTTGTACTTCTAAATATTTAGAACTTTTGTGAACTTTGTTAAATAGTATTATATTGCAAATCATTCCAAATGTATCCAAAAAAATTTATTGTTATCCATATATTTTTAATATTATTGAAATTTTTTAGTTATGTTAAAATACATCGAAGATTATACATCTGAACTTTATTGATTTCAAAATATATATAGTTCGTAAAAAATTTAGCATCAGGAAATATTTAATAATATTAAGACCTATTCTGTATTCAATGCAAAATAAAAATATTCATAAACTTTGTTGTTATAAATATTAAATTGTAACAGCAAAACTTTTACAATTCCCTACATTTTTATTTTGCATGGAGAACACAACAGGATAATTCAATAAATAATTGAACAAAATCAATACATTTAATTCTAAAAAATATCATGCTGTTTCTATATATTATGAATATTTTTTTCATTTGAAAATTAGTAAGAAAAATTTTTCTTTAATCATAGACTCTAGAGAATTTGAAAAAAGTGAATTAAAAAGCATTTCCTACAAGATAAATATTTTATATGACAAAGGTAATTTTTTGCTCTTTAATTTTGTGAATGCTTTTAATTTTGTACGAAATTCCGCCGTTAGATTACATTCGATAATTTAATATGAAAAATCTAGTTAACTACCCTACGGTAAATGCAACTGACACAAAACAAGTCACGTGACCGGTCCCCAGCTGGTAGGGACCAGTCCGAGTTCTAACACTTCCTATGAAGCATACCAGCCACTTTTACCTTTGGATGGCCTAGGATGGGGTTAATTGATACTTTGTATGCACCTTGTAACTTGTCTCTGAACTATCTTATGGAGTCCTAATCGGTGTAGAATAATATAGATTATATACAAATATTATTAAAAAATTCACCTGCAATTATCGATTAATTTATTTTTTTATTTCTACAAATCCAAGTAGAAATTGTATTTTATTTTTAAGCGCTGTCTTTGATAGGATTCGAACCGACAACCTCCGGCATGACAGGCTAGTACACTACCCACTCGACCACAGGGGAACTTTTATTTCGATGTTATAAATACCAGTTAAGCTGGAGTTAATATCTGAATATAGTTACGGAACAGGTTCCTGAGTTTTATGGCAATCTCATTGAAGGGAGACAATTAACATTATATAGATACTATGTGATAGGCCTTAGATCCAGGTACATCGAATTTGTTCAGTACCGTTTACTACAATACTAGCCGGAATACCAACTAAATTGACTGAAAATGGTTAATATGTGACCATTTACACAATATGCCTTTTTTCACCATTCACTACTCCTTATTTTTTGTACCAGTCCCATTTTCTCAAGTCATAGGACGAGTACTTTTGGATCATTTGTCACCAAATTTTCCGCAGGGTAGCTACTCTCTTTTATTACAATTAATTTTTGCTTGATATTTACGAGTTTTCGGAAACTAACTCTCATTTTCGCTTTCTTCGCAAAAATTTCGAATTTAAAACAGTTGAATAAATACAGCATAGCGTGTCACCTTGATTATTTCGTGAAAAATCTACTTTTTTTGTAAGAGTTTTAGTAAAATGTAAACTTTAAAAGTTTTAAATTTTAATCATATAAATTCTCATAAATTTACATAAATCAAATTTGTACTATAATTTTTATTCGCGTAAAGTAGTTTTTTGCAAAAAAAAAAACAAGTCTAAAAATTTTTTTTTCGAAAAAAAAAATTTTAAATAATTCGCAAAAAAGTCACATAACATCTTAATACTGTTCATACTTACGAAAATTAGCTCAATTTGAATCTGAAAATCATGTCAAAAGTATAAAAAAAATCGTTTTTATGCTTATTTAATATGACTATTTTAAACCGTGAATATCACGAAAACGAGAGCTAACTTTAAAAACCGGCTAACGTCATTGAAATCAGCGTACTCGAATTATCTTTACCAGTATGGTGCCGCGTTTGTTAAAAAAATGGAAACTCAAGCACAGTGCTATTGGCATTTATTTGTCTGTTTTTGTTATTTTTATTTTATAATTTTATTTTTTATTTTTTCAAACTAAGCGCAGACAAAAATAAACCAATAGCTCGCAAGTACAACAAAAAACTGACAGATAATCAGGAGAACATTTTTTTTTGTAAGCAGACAGCCTGTTTTATAATCATGTGATTGAAGTTGAAGGACACGTTGGAATCTAAGGGACTAACAATAAAAGATACACTTTTCAAACAGTTTCCCTTGGCATGACTGTCCGAGAATCTAAACATTAAAGATCATCTAAATAGTTTCTTTGACGGCGTGACGAAATTAAGAGAGATCAATGCTACAGTGGCTATGTCAGGGCTTTTCATTCAAATTGTTAACAGGGGCTTAACCACGGCATTATATATCGAGTATACTATTGTATGGAATAATATTTCGATACGTGTCGAGTAAGCACATCACGGCATACGGTATGAATCGAATCGTAATTTTCTAGCAAATTGTAATAGATTTACTAGCATATGTTTTTCAAATGTAAACAAACGAAAAAGCAAGTAATTTAAGCAAGTTTTGTTTGCGAAAAAAATTGTTTTTAATTAAAATTAAACTGTTTATTTATCTTTTTTAAAAGGAATGTGATACGTATTGGAAAGGAAAGAAGATGTAAAAATTACTATTATTTGTTTTTGCCGGCAGCCGCACTTTTTTCCACAGTATGGTTCGTTTGAAGATTTTAAATAAGATTTAGACTAATAAAGGATCGCTATGTGTAACTTTACGACAAAACACAAATTGTTGAAATAGTTTTAACCATCTTTGGATGCTGGGTGATGATAAATTTTGCCATTAGCTCCTTTTGCATTGTATGTAGAAATATTTATTATTTATTTTATTTTATAGTATATTTCTTTCCTTTTTTTTAAATACTTCCAAAAAAGGAGAACGGTTATCAATTCGTCATGTATTTTTTATGTATGCTCCGCTAAAACTCCGCTATTTATGAAGCGATTTCAGATTTTTTTTATTTAAAAGAGTGTGCTTCAAGATTGGTCTTGTTGAAAAATGGGCAGGGTCACGCCTATACAAAGAAAAATCATATTCATTTTCAACTACCGATTCTTATGAAACTTTGCACACACGTTAAGTTTCTGTTTGAATACTAAATCAGGATTAAAAAAGTATGCAGTGCCACGCCCACACAAAGTAAATATCATTTTTCAAGAACTTTTGCTAAACTGATTCTTATGAAATTTTGTACCTACCTTTAGTTATCGTAACAATACAACACTATTTTTAGTAAGGTGTGCAGTGCCACACCCATGCAAAGTAAATATGCATTTTAACTACTTCTAATAACCGATTCTTATGAAACTTTGCAAACAAATTTGCATACATAATATATCGAAAAGTGGGCAGTGCCCATGAAAAGTTAATATTAATTTTACCTACTTCTACTTAACCGATTCCTATGAAACTGCGCACACACAATTAGTTCTCGTAAAAGTACATGATGATTAAAAATGGGGGCAGTGTCAAACCTATTTTGTAGTCGGTTCTTTTTTGCAAGAACTATTAATAAAAATAAACTTTTAAACTAAAAATTCTTAGATATTTTTGTCTCTAAATATAAAATTATTACGATACTTTTTATATTTTGTTTTGATTATATACAATAATCGGGCTTTTAAGGTCATTACTTTTATTTTTTAATGCAAATAAAAGATTATATTTTCATCTTTCTTCAATCCTACGTTTCCAACTTCATCAGGGATTAATTGATTTTATTTAGATCTGGCAGCCACAACATATATATGTATATACGCAGCAAAAAATTTTTGCCGATTTCGGTCCGAAGTCGGTCAGAAAGTCTGCACAAGATGCCGAATTCGTATCCGATGTCGGTCAGAAATCGTACCGTAAATCATATGAGTGGTTGACAAGAAACCGGACCTCTTTGTCTGAGGAAATTCTAAAAACTATGCCGAAATGTCTAAGAGAACTTTGTACGAATTCTGACGAATTTTCGAGGGAAACTCTAACGGCACTTTCGACATGCCTGAACAATGTCGGAAAAATGTCTGACAAAATATCAGAAAGCGTTCCGATTTAACAGATACTTTTTACATTCTGTCGTATTAATGTCGGAGAAAAGTCGCACCTAAAATAAGATATTTATAAGATATGTCGTTTAAAATTCTCCATGCATTGTTTTGCTGCTTATGGGGGCTCATCAGAAAACATTTACTACTCTGTTAAATGCCTTAAAGGAAATTAAATTGCCTTTGGATAATGTGCAGGCTGTTCTGATATTAATCGGATAATATTTCAGACAATATGCAGAAAAGTCGTACCAGAAAACTGCCTACTGCTCCGCCAAATGTCTAAGGGAATTTTAGACAACTTGGCTTATTGGCTGGTAAAGTCTCAGATTTTTTCCGATGTCAGACATGTCGGCCAAAATTGTTTCCTGGGTAATACTTTTTATTCGATATCGAGTGCCATGATGAATGAAAAACTTCGATCAATTCTGCCCGATATCGTATGCGGTGATTACAACCCAGGACGATTTTTTTTCGTGTTAGGGAGCCTGGATGTTAGTTTTCAGTAATATTTTTCAAAATATTTTATTTTTTCATAAGACTTTATAAATACGTATAAAAATTAAAATTTTCCACATGAAAACAAGGGCTTGGACTTTTCACCCTTTCGATTAAAAAGAAATCGACATATAGAACTTCATAATAAAAGAGTAAAATGGAGAATAATATATCGAAAAGTGGCAGATTTAGTTCATTTTAAAAAAGGGACAGTAAAAGTGGCAAGACAGTTGAAAAAGTGGCAAATTTTCACTTTAGTTGCAAAACGGTCACCTTGATTTTAAACGACAATCAAATAGTTTAGAAACATTAACAGCAAAATTTCCGACTTTACTATGCAGTAACACTTTTAAAGTACATGCATGCAGAACTCAAGTAATTATTCTACAACAATGCACATACATATGAAGGCATTATATATCTACATAAGTAGGGGTAAGGTATATCAAGTCACGCTTTTTTCGTTTTTTCTACTGTTGTAATCAGAATTTCTTCCTCTATCGATAGGTAAAATCCAGTACGTCCAATGCTTAAAGCAGCGTAGTACTACTCAAAACCATCTGGTGAGGTAAAGAATACCAACTCCATTTTAAAAAGTAACGGTAATATTATGTAACGTAATTTTGTTACGGATGTCTTTGATATAAAAATAAATATTAGACTTACATATAATATTCGATGTAAGTCAAATTGTTAATACTACAGAGGTAGAAGCACTTAAGATTATCAAAATGTGTTTGCGCTTTCCTGTAAAATTTCCAAAATGTGATTTGGTGTAGTTTACCTCCCACCTACTGGTATACATATAAGTATTATTGAAACCTCTTACTTTACTTTTATTTATTTTTGAATTAAAAAAATTTATATAAAAAATTATTGTGTACAAGCTCAAACGTATATTCTTTTAGTCCTCTTTGTGCTTTTGATTATTTTGATAAAGTTGCCACGTGATATCAAAATTTAACTAAGTTGCTACCAAAGGTAAGTGAATCACATAATCGTTAATGCAAACAATAATAACACTGTAAGTATGTGAAATTGAAAAGGCACCAGAACCAACGATTGCATGACCTCGGCTATAAAGATGACATATGCTTAATGTCATATGCGCTAGACGGCATGCAGAAAAAACTAGATAAACTGCAAGAGCACGGCATGCGGGTCGGGCTTAAGATTAACACCACCAAAACAAAGTCGCTTAGAATCGCCACACCACAAACAAACCCACTTTTTCTAAACGGCATCGAGTTAGAAGATGTTGATAAATTTAACTGCCTTATCAGCGTTATAAGTAAAGATGGCGGCGCAGAAGAAGATGTAGCAACCAGAATAAACCGCGCCCGTGGCGCAAATGCCTTAAGTAAAGTCTGGAACTCTTCACAAATCTCGAAGCGGCACAAAGTGAATACCTTCAACTCCATTGGCAAGTAATTTCTTCTGTACGGATGTGAAACGTGGAAAGTAACTAAGTCGATAACAAAAAAGCTACAAGTGTTTGTTAACAAATGTCTGCGCAAAATAAACAAAATATTTTGGCCTAACCGCATCACAAACGCCGACCTCCTGCCAGTCAGCAATCATCTATGAAATCCGTCGTCCAAAATGAACTTGGATTGGCCACACGCTACGTAAGGACATCTCAAACATAGCAAAGGCAAGCTTACAGTGGAACCCTCAAGGAAAACGGAATGTTGAAAGTTAAAGAATAACATGGAGAAGATCCGTAGAAGCAGAACGCCGACATCGAGGATTCACGTGGCGTTTCCATATACACAAACCCATCAGAACTATTTTCTTTTATTTTCCTTGCTTCTCTTTCTTTCCTTACACATATTGTTAAAATTATTCAATGTAACTAGTTTTCTTTTACGTTTGTATCGCTAGAAGCTCCTTCTCTGGATTGACACCAGAAAATGTAGAGACACGAACATGATGTAGAAACACGAGCAAAATGTAGAAACACGAGCCACTAGGGCTTACTCCATTTTTAAAGATCAGCTCAAATAAGGAGGTAATGTATTTTTAAATTTGTATTGTCTCTGACACTAGTTTTGACTAAATCTTAAGGAAAGTACTATGAAATCTCTTTCGAAATTACAAATTTTTTGTTTGTTTGTCAAAACGTAGTTCTAAAAATGATGAACTCCGATTTTCAATTAAAAATTTTAACTTTTGAAATGACACAACAAAATGCCGGGACACAAAAAAAATATTGATAAACATTAGAGCCACTAATTGATAATAACCTGAAAATAGACAGCAATGACTTTTGGAACAAAGTTTCGACATATTAACAATAAATTTAGTAATTGCAAGAGAATTCGAAGTCTTTTCCTTAAGATATAATCAAAAATCGAGATTACTAATACAAACTAAAAATGCAATATCTCTTTATTTTGACCTAATTTTTCAAAACGGAGTATGCCACTAGATTATTCGACCCAAAATTAAGCTTACGTATCTCGGCGTTTTTCTGTGTCATTTCAAAAGTTGAAATTTTACTTACAGTGAATTTTAGACAAAATTTGCTTTAATCAAAACATTAAAATTTACTGAATCGCACTACTGATTGACAGAACGTAGTCCGACACTTACCAATATGAAGAATATGAATATCCGATACCTCAATCTTACAATAAATTAAAACATTTAATATTATTTTCAATGTTTTATTTATATTTAATATTTTATTTATAATAAATAAATAGTTTTTAACACAAGTGAGTATGATAAAAAAATAAAATAATTCAGTAATGGTAATAATGGTTAAAATTTTAATTTCATAAATAGTCTACAAATTCTCTTGAGATATACAAGTACCTTAATTGATTGTTTTATTACGATAATTTCATTGTGTGTAAACTTGAGATATTTACACATACAATGAAGTCACCATTGGCAATTCAAAACACAGATTAAAGGGGGTATTTCCAACGTTGGATGATGTAGTTAAATATATGATATATTTTTTCTTTATGGCAACTTTCAAATAGAATTTGAAATATTTTTCGAAAATAATAGTTTATTATTTTATATACATAAATAGATGTCTAAATAAATAAATAAAAATACTTTCATTTAAAAGGAGTCTATATTAAGGATAAATTAAAATTAAATAAATAAAATTATGTTTAAAAACACACCTTCATAAATAAATTTAAGCGCAATGGGTTTTTATTCAGATACTTTCATATATATATATATATATATATATATATATATATATATATATATATATATATATATATATATATATATATATATATATATATATATATATATATATATATATATATATATATATATATATATATATATATATATATATATATATATATATATATATATATATATATATATATATATATATATATATATATATATATATATATATATATATATATATATATATATATATTTATATATATTGTATTGCTTTTTGAATCCTTGGAAGGTTTTGCAGATGTACCTAATAAGTTTATTAGAAGAAGTTTTTTAATTGTGTTTTCCAGTACATATTTGTTTGTTGCAGCTTAATTTTCTTGAAAGTATTTAGATAAAATCCTAACCTCCTGGATACATGTTCAAATTCAATTATGTAGGTCTGTATTTAAAATTAAAAAAAAAACTATAAAAAAGAGCAAGTAATTAGTGACTAAGGAGAGCAAATCTCTCTTTTGTTTCTTATTAAACATATCTTTTGTTCTTTTTATCACTCTTGGTTTTTTAATGTTTAGCTTCGTTCTCTTCTTTAACCACTATAGGTTTGATTTCTTGAACATCCGCAAACGTTTCCAAAGATTTTTCATCGTCTGGATGTACTTGAACTTCGACGTTTTTAGTTTCTTGTACAGCTACATCTGGTTCATTATCGCCCTCCGCTTCAATTGGATCCACGTGTATATCAATATCAGATCTACTTTCAGCTTTATGGTTTGCTGGCAATGGCTGGTGTTGCTGTTGAGGCTGTTCGACAGCATTTAGAATAGTTTGTAGTAGATCAGCAGATAATATTTCTTCATGATTGGCAGTTTCTTGGCCATTTTCGCCATAATTTACTTGATAAGTATTGTCATTTCTCGTTTCCTGAGAGCTGAAATGAATGGCTTCAGATTTTTGGGCTGACAATATGTTAAGACCATCTAAACCAGGCAAACCGTCAGGATTTGTGCCATCAGGTAAAGCAGTAACTTGAGACTTTTCGGAGGCGTAACCAATATGATCTAGTTCATTACCACCCGATGGTGGAGGCCCATAGCTAGTAGCTGGTCCTGATATAAATTGTGTGTGTTGTTCCGCTACGGGAATACTTTGGTGTTCCGCTACGGGAATACTTTGGGCAATAGAGGTACTTGAACTGCCTGAATATTGCTGCTGTTGCTGCTGCTGGTAGTTGAAGCTACCACCACCTATAAGATTAGGCCCATGACCACAGTCATGAAAACGTGGCTGTTCCTGTTGGGCATTATTGTATTGGTTGGAAGCAAATGCTGAATTATCAAAACTAGCTGTAGCACTTCCGGTATAAGAAGTACCACTATTAAATTGATGTTGTTCAGGACCTGTTGGAGGCAAGTATTGTTGCTGCAATTGCGCTGGTGGTGGAGGGGCAAGATAATGTGGCTCTTGTAGTTGTTGCTGGGCTAGAGGTGGAAGTGGTGGTATGCCATATTCAGTATGTTGTTGATGGTTATTTTGCTGCTGCTGTTGTTCAATTTGTATAAAGACGTTAGCTGGCCTTTGTTGTGGCAATTGTTGTTCAATAATGTTTTGAGGTATTTGCTGTTGTTGGTGTTGAAGTGGAGTACCATATTCAATATTTAGATTACCAGAACCAGTCTGTGGAATCTCATTAGCTGCTGGTGGTATATAAGTGGGCGCTTGTAATTGAGGCTTAACACCGAATTTGTCCAAATGTTGTACGGTAGCACCAATTGTTTCAAAAAGTCCTTGTGGTACAGGTGGTCTGTAAGCAACTGGTTTACTGGGTTGTGCTCCGGCGTGCGATGTGAATGGTCCTAAATTACCGGATTGCTTACCATACTGAATACCTAAACCAGCTTGGGCATGATGATGAACAAACAAAGCAGCAGCTTGAGGTGAGGGTGGTGGTGGTCCGTAATTGGCTGAGGGTGGTGGTGGACCGTAATTGACCGATGTTGGTGGTGGTGGAAGTCTATTGTTACCACCAGGTGGTGGTGGTGGTAGAGGTCCATAGTTGGCTGAGGTTGGTGGTGGAGGTCCATAATTGCTTGTTGGCAATAATGGTGGTGGTCCATAGTTATCATTAGGTGAGGTCGGCGGTCCATATCTACCATTAGGTTGCGGTGGGGGTCCAAAATTACCACCTGGTCCGCTATGGCCAAAACTACCATGAGAACTGCTGTGAGAATTAGACTGTTGATTGAATTTGTGTGAGAATTTAGAGCCAGGGGCGTAAGAGTCACTTGGTGGCTTGATATAAGAATCATCAATAGAACCCAAAGAGAGCTGACAAAAAAATTAAGTATAAAAAATTATTTATAAATTATAAGAAAAACTGTTAATACAAACCTGCAAAGCTTCAGCTTCTATAGAATTTAAGTTATGTTTATTGAAATCCCCTGCTGGTCCAGTAGAAGGCAAATTATGTTGTTGTTGCACTGTGTTATCACCATCAAAATTACTCGACTGTAAGGCTACTGCTACTAATTGTTCGTCAGATAATCCGTCAATTATACTACTTCCCCCTGTATCAGAACTATCTCCTAGTCCAGTAGAACCTAAAACAGAACCACCAACTCCAGTACCACTGCCAAAATTAACACCTTTACTATATTGGGTTGTAGCAAACGAAGAAGCCGCTGAGGCATGAGCCTGAGATTGAGCCACCTGACTGTAACCAGACTGAGTATCAATATGATTGTTTTCTATATATGATCCTGCAGGTGGAGGTATTGGCTTCCAGCCATCACAGGCGGTATGGAAAGGTGTTTGTGATCCAGCAACTGAGTGAGTATGACCCGTAGGATCAACTTGTATTTGCACTTGGTGGTGCTGCTGCTGTTGATGTTGTTGGGGATGATTATGTAAATTTTGTCCTCCTGTTACAATAATTGTAGTTTCTGGCTTGTGATTAAAATTAGGCAGTTGTGGTGGACCATAATTTGATGATGGCTGTCCAAAAATTTGCTTGAGTGGTATATTCAAAGGTCCCGAAGGTGGTGGTCCATAAGAAGTAGCTGGTTGATGAGGTGGCTTGAATTGGCCTGCTGGTTGGAACAGAGGTAATGTTTGTGTTTGTTGCAGACCAACCTGGGGCTTGGAAGGACCATATGAAGGAGCTGGACTATAGTGTAAATGTTGTTGGGGTGGTCCATATGCACCCAGTGGTTTCGATGGAGGTCCATACAGCTGGGATGGAGGACCATATTGTTGTTGGATTTTGTGAGGAGGGCCATAGAAAGGCTTAGGTGCCCCATAGTGATTTTTTATTTGTTCATGCAAACCTGAAGATGAACTCCCTCCGCCGATGAAATTCAACTTCGATGGTCCATATTTTAAAGCAGGTGGGCCATATTCGCGAAAAGGCATTTGTTGAGGTACACCATATTCACGATGTGGAAGCCGTTGTGGTGATGGTGGTCCATACGAAGGTTTAATTTGTATGGCATGCGTTGAACACGCTAACAAGACTGTTAGCAGAGAAAAGCGTAAGAACATCTAAAGATAATAAGAAAAAAAACAGGAAAACGCATTTTAATAAAAGCAAAACTTAATGAAAAAATTAAATGGAAATATTAAGAAAATATCGCAATGTTATGAAGTGAGAAATGCAAAAAATAAATAAATAATCAAGAGGATGTGTATATAAAAATAAAAAAAAATTGAAAAAAAAATTATACAAATCTGGGATATCATTGGGCAATACAACCAACATATTAAAATTTTACGTATTTAAAAAAACCAACTGAACCTTAAGAAATATACCTTATAAATTAGACCTCAGTTGATCAAGTGGTTCGACAATTATAGAATTTCGAACCGACACAAGTTTAATTTATTATATATGCATAACATCAGTTCATACATATGCCATTCGATAAGTGGTTACTCGTTAAATTAGTAAAATTTATAATACATATTATCTCAGTTCACATGTCATTCGGAAATTGTTTACTCGTTAGGTGAGTGAAATGTCCCATACATTTTGATGCTGTACAATTTAATTTTAAAATTTTGAGCAACAAAATGTATTGAAATTTTTGCAAATTTAACAAGTAAACACGTATCGATAGATTTAAGAATGTACCCTTAATTAAATTATATAATACGAGTGTATACACGTCTTCTAATCAATTTAAGCGACCATATGCATATAGTATAGTAATGCATGATATCAGCGTCCTGGTAACTTATTCTGCAGTTTTTTGTCATTTTAATTTTCCCTGTACTGAGAACCAATTTTATCTATTTGATACATACATCTTTATTGAATTCACTTTCATAATTATTTGCGAGAAACAATATCTGGAAAACACACTTTGGTCGTTCCAATACTTTCGCAAAGACTATTGTTTTCGACTACATTCCAATGACCGATGGTCATTTTAACGCTACTGTTTATTTTCTTTTTATTTATTTATTTATTTTTATTTATTCAATTTCATGAGGTTACAAGCCTATAAGGCCAAATTCATCCCGCAGAAAAAATATGGCTAACATGAAAAATTTTCATTAATAAGGATATATGTATATGTATATGCATATATGTATATAGTTCAAGATATTTAAAAAATTAAAAGATATTTACCAAATTTTAAAACTAAGTCGTCCCACTTTTGCACAAAACACTGCAGCCGATTGAAAATTAATTATGCAATTAACAAAAGTTCCCATTTAAGCAGCAGCAATTTTCACAGATGTTGCTTTATAACTTTTTTAAATTCAGTAATGGATTAACCAAAATTTCATTCTTCATTGGGAACCTAAAAAACTAATTATATGGCTACAAACGTGATCCCTTATTCCCAGGTTAAAAGTATATCTCGCCACCCGATTAAAGCACAGCTTTAGCTTTGATATATTCAGAGAGATGTGCCTGAAAAAATTTCTATCCCATAAAGAAACATAGGTAGGCAAAGCGACATAGCTATTTTCTTTCTAACACCAATAAGCAAATAAAGCCCAACGGAATACAGTTTTCTTAAGGTAAAGGATATTCTTGATATTATGAAGTTAATGTGAAAAGAAAAAAATAATTTCGAGCACCAGCAAATAAATTTCATCCTTTAACTATAGTGCTTTTGTTTTTAAAGGATTTAAATATAAGAAGTTACAGTTAGCCCAGTCCACAATACTTTCCAAGTCATCACTGACATTGATTTCCAGGGAAATTACCCCATATCCAAAATCATCTGCCAATAAGTGAATGTCATTTGCATACGTATAAGATTTGCAAAACCTAACTGCGTTATATATCTCATTAACATACATTATAAACAGAAGAGGTCCTAATATAGATCCTTGCGGTACACCTCTGTATAATTCTCTAATAAGGGATATTTCACGAACCAACTCCACGTACTGAAATCTTCTAGTCAGAAACGACCAAATTAACCTGCAAGCAAATGAACTAATATCAAATATGCTCTGAAGTTTTTGACATAACATTTTATGACATAAAGAATCAAATACCTTGCTTAAGTCAAGCGCTACCACCAATGTACTCAAAGATCTGTCCATATATGATCTAACATTTTCAGAGTCATTCAATACTAGTCCTATTATATTGTAACCCTCCCTGAAAACAGGGCTCAAATCGTCACATCCGCGATCGTATCGGCAATCGTACTAAAATAAATTACGTGACACGTCAATCGTATAAACTGTGTGGGATTGCAGTACGTTCACGTATGTCATAATCTGAAAATGACGTTTTACGTGACGAGTTGTACGTTCACGGATGTGACGATTTGAGCCCAGATTGATATCATATTCCTAGCATTAATATGGTCCAACATCTGTTTCCTCAATAGCACCTCTAGCATTTTGGAGCAAGCATTTAGCACACTTAATGGACGATACTCAAATACGAACGCGGCGATTTTATCTTTGGTATTGGTTTTTAGCTTTAAACTCGTTAAATTTCTAAAGCATTTTTCAGTCTTTAAACGTGCTATTTATAATGCCAATATTTTGCAAAGCTCTGAACTAGTACTTTTTACTTTTCTTCAATATTATTCTAACATGTCATGTTACCATTAAGCTGCTTCCCATGTTGGTTTAAACGAACATTGTCATACTCACACACAAATATAGCTCTAAAATTAATAGCATGTGTGTATGTAATCAGATGAACAAAACCTACGGGTATAAAAGCATTTCAATACCTTTACACCCTCACAACGCTTCTCACTTTTAACATCGTTGTAATAACTCACAACCAGACGCCACCACCTTATATACAAGATAAACTTCATGGACGTAAATTTTTTTCGAATATATAATCCCGCATCTCATCAGTTTGTATTGTGCATGGCTTATAAAGTAACAGTGACGAGATATAAAACGAAACTGTTTGGTATTTTAAACAGTGTCTATTAAAAATTATGTATTGCAAAATATGATTTAAGCATTGCGTTTAATTACAGCTCATTATTGAAATCTTATCAAGTGTAGGAGAGTTTCATCTGCAAAAATTTTATATATATTTAATAGAAAACAGATATGTTTCAAGGACCTCTAATAATTAATTTTGTATATTTATATATATTGAAATAATTTGTTTGGTTCTAATTTAATAATTGAGATTTATAAAGGCTCAAGAGCTATGCTTTTTGCTTTATGAAAAATGTATTATATCTATTATTAGGGCAAATCACCCTTCGTAGGAAACTGCTATTACAGACATTGCAGATTTTGCAAATCGAGGATATATGCACACAACGCAACAAAAACAAAATATAAGAAACTTCTACTTCCTACAATGTAGCAGATATGCAATACCAAAAACTGTACTAAACTTGTATAGAATATATTCAATTACCCATGTACAGGGCTCCCAGATTTTATTCGGGTCGCATCCCCAATTTCCTCCCTGAAATTCTCCAAAAATATATTTATATTATCCGCAAAATCCCAACTAAAAATAATACTACGTCAATTTCAATTAATTTAAGTATTATGAATATGTACTTTACTTGGACTGTGGTTCATTTCATTTGTACTTGACGGTGGTCATACGTTGACAACTCTTAAATGATTTTTTATTATATTTTACAAAACGCAGAAAACGTTACATAAATTGTTAAAAACTTTCCTATCTTCAAAATAAAAAAACCGAAATTAGTTAAGTGTATCTACTAAATAATTTCAGTTATTTTATTTCTAGTCTATTTATTCGGTTTCAGCCTATTTATAATGTAATTTCTTCAAATGAAAACTTGTAAAAATTAGTTACGTGTTGTCAACGTATGACCAGCAATGTAGTGTATATATAAGTATGTTTTGTGTGTGTATTTCTAACATATTAATTAAGCTGATTAATAAAATCAGAAGTTAAAAAATCCAAATCTGCTTTAAATCAATTTCACCACATCTGGAGATGGATCAAAAGTGTCACAACAAATTCCATTCTTTTTAAATGTATACCTATTAAAAGACAGATTTTGTAAAAATTTCGTTAAATTTGTATGAAAAATTACATTCATGCATTTCAAAACAAATTCTTTCCATACAAATTTTCAGAACGAAAATAAATAAACCTTTGTATTTAAAATTTTTAACAGAGATTCAAGCAATTAGTACTGCATTTTGTCTCTAATATTTGTTATTCTTGAGCCGCAATTGGAATCAGTATTGAAATTAAAATAATCCAAGATATAAATAAAAATATATAAAGAAAAATAAAAATCCTCTAAAAATCTTCTGGAATCCCTAAAGCGTTAAAATTATCCCCAATGAATTCCCCAACCACAAACCAAATTTTTAATCCCGATTTCGAAAAGAAAATTTCCGATTTGGGGATTAGTCCCCTAATCTGACAAAACTACCTGGGTAAAATTTGTATTATAATCGAATCTTTTCGCATATGAGCTCATTTTTCAATCATAAATGAATTTCTCGTTGCGAGAAAATAGTACCCTACAGGTGAATCATCTTAAAGAATAATTAATGATACAATTTGCTGATTCATCTTTAAGCTAATTTTTGATGGTGTTAATAATCATTGGGTAGTCTTTTCGTCCATGTTTCAATCGTAAATTCTATAGTTTTGTATCATAATCAAATCTTCTGCGAATCAGCATACGAGCTCATTTTTCAATCATAAATTATTCTTTCGTTGTGAGAAAATGGTACCCTACAGGCGAATTATCTAAGAGAATCATTTATGATACGAATTTCTGCTTCATTTTTGAGAAGTTTTATAAAAAATAATGATGAATTAAACGAGACGACTAAACGCAAAAACAAAAGAGTTAAGCGTTGAAGCTATTGCTTCATTGAAAGTAAACACGTAAATATTATTTAAAAATGATGCTAAT
This sequence comes from Panzeria rudis, assembly GCA_956483635.1. NCBI lineage: Eukaryota > Metazoa > Arthropoda > Insecta > Diptera > Tachinidae > Panzeria > Panzeria rudis. The sequence continues at coordinate 35,408 of CATQFL010000089.1, read as the reverse complement.
AATATCATCATGATATTTTTGTGGTTTATTTGCATTTTATTCATTTATTTTCAAGAAATCATCATTTGATCATATGTACGAATCATATGTGAGTCCTTTTTCAATCGTCCAAGTGATAAATCAGTTTTTGGCCATCAAAAGTGATCTGAGAACAATCCTTTAGGGGATTTGCTAGCTGCGTGATAGTTGTTATAAATTGTATTCAACATGAGGCCCTATTCTTGTAATTATATTCACAAGCATAAAATAAAGCAATCGAACCGTTCTATGATACATACGGGCTTTTGTATAAGAATTTTACTTATAAAGCTTTAATTAAATATATCGGGACTGCCCGGGATATTTTAGACGAATCTCGGGATTCGGGATTTCTCAATCCCCAAAAATCGATGGAATTTCGGGATCGGAATTTGAGGATGGGCATTCCTACTGGATGCGTTAAGTCAATTGGGAAGTGTACTCAAAGTAGTAATTCTGTTTGTAATGAAACATCAATGAATTTAACAAGTAGTTGTCATAGGACGGATGTAGCACAAAGTGCTGATAAGTATATGATTAAAATGTTGTCTGTCAACATTTTTTTTGGAACAGAAAGTTAGATTTAAATAGAAGACAGAAGACTATTTTAAAGTTGCTAAAAAATTTTTGATCAAAATAAAAGTATGAAAGAATGTCAAGTTTAGAAAATAGTATACAATATATCCGTAAAATTTTAACGGTATAAGGAAAACTTCAAAATAATGGAAACTATAAATTTCGTTTAAATTTGAAAACAAAGATCAGAGATATATTATATATTTATTTTTTAACGTTTAATTTATTTATTAAACCTTCAATTTTAAATTGAATTTAAAAATTCAAATCGTAAAACTAAAATTATTAATAACCCTGCTATCAAAGGATATGCTGCTATCAAAGGCTAGGAAAATCCTATACTCAGTTTGACGAATTTTGTGAACAATTTTTTTATGGGCCTCGTAAGGTTTCTGTAAATTAGTGGGCCCTCAAAAAAATGTATATATGGCAATAATGTAGTTAAGAGTCCGCTAAATATACTTTACATTTTATTAACATTTTATGCAAAAAAAACTAATATTTTCGTCCACTTTATTTTATTAAGGAAAAAAAATTTATCTTATTTTAGAATAACTTACAGAACACGTAATTTTTTACTAACAATATTTGCAAAGTGGTAGTTACGATAGAGCAGAACAGCTTTTGTACACATAACAATGCAATATGAACGTATAGTCAATAAAACTACCTTGTACCTTAAATATTTTCGTTTTTACGAGTTAAGCCGTATTTTTATTGCATTTGTCACTTTCTATGTTATTATTCCACTTTTTATGTTGCTGATTTTGGTATTTAATATTTTTTATTATTTATTATTGTTTTGCCAAATATTGTTAGCGAGAAACTTGGATTCCCTGTAAGTATGCTGAAAAATGTTAATAAAATAATTGTTTTCTATATTTTTTCAAAAAAGGGCAGGAAAACTTCTTTATATTTTGGCATAAAATGTAACATAACTCAACAGAGAAATTTGCACTTCAATATACTATTTAAAAAAAATTTATCATCAGAAAATAGTGAAAAACTACGATTTTTAAAATAAAAAGTGGTCTGTCTGAGGTATTAGAGTGCTTAGACACGTTCAGATTCTATTGATATGTTCACAAATTTTGTTCAGCTCTACCGTAACCACAACCTTATAAATATTGAATCGTCTGCGGTGTACTTACAAAGTTACCTTCTCAGATGATGAATTTTCGACCAGTTGAAGAGCTTTCTAATAGCTTATGAGTGTTAGAGGGTAAATTTTGCTTTAGTTTCTGAATTAATACTTCATACGTTATCAAAAGCCTGAAAATCATCAATGAAGAGAGCAGAACAATATTCGTTTTCTGTTAAAGTTTTTCTAGCCACATTCACAGGAACTCGCAACACATAGCACATGGGGCTTGTTACTGTTTTACTCTCGCACGTATGTACTCACACGTATTACCTAAAAGTAAAAAAAATCAACCAGTTTCGAAGAACATTCAAACAAGCATGTTGTGTTGTCGCTTGTTTCTTGCTATTGCTTGATATACACTAACAAAAACTTTGTAAGAGCGAAAGTTGCAAAAAACCATACAAGCGTAAAATGTACTAGTATGGGTTTGCCGATCGATGCTCTAAAAGTATTTTGTTACTGATTTTATCAGCAACTGGGGCTTTTTTTCGAATTTAAGCCTACGATCAGGGTTGTCAGATTTTTTCCGATCTATTTCGCCAAATTGATTTTAAAAATCGCCAAAATAAATTTTATTAATATGATTATTTCGAACGTATTTGCTTTGTGAATCTAAATTGATTATTAGCCTAAGGCTCGTAACGTTATATTCAGAAAGAATTGGGCATGATTAATATTCCAAAACAAGGGAAAAATTAACATCAACTTAATTTTTCAACGTACACAGCAGAACAGAGTAGCGCCACTTTCGGAAGCCGCTACACTTCTATCGTCAGTGCTCACGTGTATTTGCTTAACAGCACTTGTCAGGTGGCTCTATTGAATGTGATTTTAATTCTTATATATACAACTTTTTCGTGAAAATTGAATACGAGAATTAAATCACTCTCAAGCTGATATTAAAGTGCACTTTTCCAGCGTTGCCATCGGTTTATTTTTCTTCATTCCCATTTTTCTGATTTTTGTTCTACTCAAGACAAACTTTTTTGGTTTGATTTTATACTTAAGTATATATGAACATGTAAACATGTGAAAAGCTCAAGCCAGTAGCTAATTGCTTATTAATATGATTATTTCGAACGTAGTTGCTTTGTGAATCTAAATTGATTATTAGGCTAAGGTTCGTAACGTTATATTCAGAAAGAATTGGGCATGATTAATATTCCAAGAACAAGCGAAAAATTAACATCAACTTAATTTTTCAACGTACACAGCAGAACAGAGTAGCGCAACTGGGAAAGTGCACTTTAATATCAGCTTGAGAGTGATTTAATTCTCGTATTCAATTTTCACGAAGAAGTTGTATATATAAGAATTAAAATCACATTCAACAGAGCCACCTGACAAGTGGTGATAAGCAAATACACGTGAGCACTGACGATGGAAGTGTAGCGGCTTCCGAAAGTGGCGCTACTCTGTTCTGCTGTGTACGTTGAAAAATTAAGTTGGTGTTAATTTTTCCCTTGTTCTTGGAATATTAATCATGCCCAATTCTTTCTGAATATAACGTTACGAGCCTTACCCTAATAATCAATTTAGATTCATAAATTTGATGTAGTTTCTCTTAATATATATTTGATAATAAATTTGATTTTACATAATATTTCTTTTAATATAAATTTTTTATAAAATAATCTTATATAAATTCAGCAGAAAATCGCTAAAAGTAGAAAAAATCGCCAAAAATTATTTCTTGTAAGTTTTTCTCATCCAAGTTCATAACACATTAATGACTAATAATTGATATAAGAAAAATCATCAAAATGACGTCGTTTTAATTTCTTGCAGACGAGCTTTGGATTGATTTATTTTTGAAAATACCTTTTCAACGAAGTAATTTTGCTGAATTATAAAAAATTTTTAAGTGTAATTTTTTTAAAGAATAGCCATAAAAATCACCAACAAATTTATTTATCGCCAGACAAATCACCATGTCGCCAATCAACAACTTACACACCAAACAAGTTGAAAAATCGCCACATTTGGCGAGAAATCGACATATCTGACAACCCTGCCTACGATAGCATTTTCAGTTTCTCAAGGGAACAACAGCTTCAACGACAACCGGTTGCAGCTCAACTATGTTTGGAGTAAATGCCTTTTTCAAGTGGTTAACTAACACAGTAACACGCAATTCATGCGATGATTTTTTCCATGTTTTTTAAAACATGATTTTTGGTGTATGGAATGCAAAAGGTTTTTGGAAGCAACTTTTAAAGAGAATTAAAAATAAAACATGATTATTAAATCAGCGTATGAATTTGGTGTAACTTTCTCAGCATCAGTTCTTTCCCAATCCCCATTAGAACTTTGTAATGGAGGTTTAAGTCACGCTGTTAAAAGTGAGTGACGCTGCTAAAAGTGAGTTTATGGTAATAATAGCGGGTGAGTAGTCTTATGATAAATCCAAAGAATCCTTTACTTGTACTATGTCCCTGGGAGCACCTTTTACTACTCCGAAATAAATATCATCAGGAATATGTCGCTTGAAAGTACATTTAAACCAATTTTAGAAGTTCTGTCAACCTTGTGACCTTAAATCATAATTAGTCATGATCCCCAAAACGTATGCTTGGCGTTTTATTTCTCAGCGGACCAAACGCGTAGGCCTACTTATATAAAAACTTTACTATTTTGACTTTCTGTAATAGAAACCTGGAAGGAGAGTAAATTGATGAAATCACCAGGTTTTGATGAGCATTTACAACGCATACACTTTTGGTTTTTAAGGTAATCTTAAAGAGATACCACAAGCTCTACCTTGGGGCCCTCGTATAGAGTATATTCGTGAATTTTAAAAAAGCCCCCTGACAAATTATTGTTTTATTTCTATATATATAGATGTGAAGTGTACCGCTGTGGCTGATGCGACTTTCGCTTATTATTGCTAAGATCGCCGGGTCGATTACGGCCAAGGGCTCAATGGTTGAGGTTTTAAACAATAGTAAAGCAGATTATATCAACCTGGAAGCCCAACCGACAAGAAATATGTATTCCCCAAAATAAATGGTTGTATTTCATAGACGGATTTCAAGTTATTATTTCGAATAAATCCAAAAAAATTAATAAGTTCCAGGAAAATGAAATAAGTCCCCAAAAAACCCGTTGCTGTTGAATCCTGTACATCTTTTTGGGGCTTCATTTCATTTTCGTTCGTGGAGAGTTATTTATGTAATGTTTTTAGTTTACCGTCACCTACAACAATATCAACAAATTATACTCCCCTGAAAATTTTTCCTAAGACTACACCATCAAACCCAATTTTGTTTACAGCAGTACCCACCATTTATCAATACCAAATTTGTTTCCCATGAAAAAAAATCTTATGGAGCTATAACTAAAATAACAAAGATAAAAGTAGAAACAAATGATGTCTATGAATGTTTGTATGTTCATTAGGGTGGTAGCTAAAATAAATTTTTTTGAACTCCCCAAGAAACCTTCCTTTTGATGAAAAAATAATATATGGCGTCTTATATCCTAAAAAAAATATGTACTATAGGTATTACATGTAATTTGACAACATTTTTGAATGCTCGCCTGATTTTTAAGAAGTGTTGCATATATAACATTTACAAAAGAACACAAGTTTATTTTTTAAGAGACAATAACAAAACCAACTGCTAATATAGTGCTACACTAATGTCTCTTTAATTAAAATGAGTATTGAACGTGTAAAATTTTTTTTAGGGGAACATAATAAAAAAAGCGCGTTACATTTTTAAAATAACACATATTATTCAGAAAAGAACAAACAGAAATGCAAAAGGCAGAATAAATACAGAATATTACTCTCAAAAGAAAACGCTATAAGTTATTTTTTTGTTTAAAAAAAGACGAGCTGCAAGCCGATCTAGTTAAGTATATTTTTTGTAAAATCGTGATTTTTTTTAAATATCCCTTTAAGTAGACGAATTTGGGAGTAAGTCTTCAAAGCAATTTTTAAGGAAATGAATTTCTCTAAAAAAAGGTTTTAATTGATTTTCTCATAAAATTCATATTTATGGAGATATTTCAATAACAAAGAGTTCAACTCTATATATAATGAACAATTTAAGATCTATTAAAGTTATTTTTCCGCAATAAAAAACAAATAAACTTACATCGGTTTTCTTTTTTTTTTACAAAGAAATAAAAAATGTTACTTATACTATATTTCCAACAAAAGAAAGTTTTTTTGGGGCTTCCGAAAAAAAGTACTTTTGAACGACCACTCTAATGTACATAGCAACAAAAAAAAAGAATTATTACAACAAAAACAGTGACAGCAAAGCAACCAAAAAAAACGTAAACATGAGCATTATAACTCATAGATACTTTTAACAACTTTATTAAAATTCAAAATGTGTACACAAAATTCAACTCATAAGCTGTAACATTAGGTGTTTATGAGTCAAGTTGCCCTCAGTGCGTTAACATTTAATGTGCCATCAACAAACACCCATATTTCCTACTCTTAGTACGGCAAAGAATGTACATAAATACGTTCGAATGTCAGTGCGTGGGGAGCATTCAAAAAATAAAACGTTAATAAGGGTATAAATAAGTACAAGCAATAGATAGCTACCATGTTGCGATTGGTATCCAACATTTGACAAGTACAAGTATGTTTTTTAAGCATCATATGTAAATAACAATTGTTGTAACATGTATTTTTTTCACACGACTAAAGGTTTCGCATATCTATAAAATATTAATTTTGTACCCTACCAGAGGTAAAATATATTCCATGGAGCGGGTGATTTGTATGGAACAAAAAAAAACTACAAAATCGTATAGCTGAAGCGTAGTCTACGGGCAATCTAAGCCCCATACTTACTTTTCGCAGAGCATATTTTTCCCTAAAATTCACTTTTAGACTACCCGAGAGGAATTTGAATTGCATTTAATATATTTCAGTATTTATATGTAGTAAATAATTATGTAGTTCATTTTGGCTGAAATTTCGTAATTGTAACTACTTTCCAATCAATCTGTTTTCTCTGTGTATTTATGTATGTATGTGTTTTCTGTTACAAATTAAATTTGTGTGTCAATCATATTTTCTACACCCAAAAATTTCATTTTATTAAGTATGTTTGTGTATTGTGAGAATTAGCTGCCTTCATGTTGAATTGTGGCTTTTGAAATCTTTCTATTGTGGTTTTTATACAAATTTGAATTAATTATTTTTAATTAGTAACTAATTAAACCTCCCAGTTTTATTTTTACTGCATTGCTACTTGTAGTTGTATTATTTTCAAATAAAAAATGTAATGCAAATTGCGTGTTTGAACAAGTTCTAGGAAAATAATGTTCGAAGTATTCCATTTCCTTTCGTTTTTAACTTACATATATTCATTCATATGTATCGAGTAATTTTTTATTTATATTAATTTCTTTCGCCGAGAGTCTTAGATTTGCAATACTGTTTCTTGTGGCACTAAATTTACTAGCTCCCTGTAGTTTTTGGACTAGATTAGATTAGATTCTTCTTTGTTTGTTTTTTTTCAGAAAATTTTTACAAAATTAAACTTAATTCTATAAATAATTTTAATAAAAATAATAAAGAAAATACAGCTTGGTTATAATTACCCCCCGTTTCCACATGCAAGTAATTACTTGCAAGCAGTGTGTACGTACCCTGTGGAAAATTTGGTGGCAAATGATCCAAAAGTACTCGTCCCATGACTTGAGAAAGTGAGACTGGTACCAAAAATAAGGAGTAGTGAATGGTGAAAAAAGACATATTGTGTAAATGGTCACATATTAACCATTTTCAGTCAATTTAGTTGGTACTCCTGCTAGTATATTAGTAAACGGCACTAAAGTGATTCGATGCTCCTGGATCAAAGGCCTATTACATAGTATCTATATAATATTAATTGTCTCCCTTCAATGAGACTGCCATTCCACTCAGGAACCTGTTCCGTAACTATATTCAGATATTAATTCCAACTTAACTGGTATTTAAACATTGAAATATAAGTTCCCCTGTGGTCGAGTGGGTAGTGTACTAGCCTGTAATGGCGGAGGTTGTCGGTTCGAATCCTATCAAAGACACCGCCTAAAAATAAAATACAATTTCTACTGGGATTTGTAACAATACAAAAATAAGTTAGTCGATAATTATAGCTGAATTTGGGAATAATATTTATATATAATCTATATTATTCTACACCGATTAAGACTCCATAAGATAGTTCAGAGACAAGTTACAAGGTGCATACAAAGTATCAATTAACCCCATCCTAAGCCATCCCCATATAAAAGTGGCTGGTCCGCTTCATAGGAAGTATTAGAGCTCGGACTGGTCCCTACCACCTGGGGGCCGGTCACGTGACTTGTTTTGTGCCAGTTCCATGGGTATTATCAATGAATATGTTGAAGAAAACGCTGAAAGTCTTGCAAGTAGCTTGAGTGGCTACGCAGTCAAGTGAAAGTTCCTTTACAAGTTTAATAGATCCGAGCTGCCAAGAACTTAAGACATGTTCATTTGACATTTTGACATTAACTTGCAGCACCACTTGCGGCATCACTGTCTTCAAAAATTTGTTGCAAGTTCAGTTGCAAGTGAATAAAATGTGGCTGTGTTAGTAGAAAAGTGTGAGTGTATTGAGTTTTTCGAACTTGTACTTGCATGTGGCAACGGGGGGTTACCCGTCAATGGTCTTTAAAAAAAATGTTAATTCAAAAATTATATTCTGCTACTAGCTTATTTCTATATTTTAAAGATTATTTTACATAATTAAAAGGGTCTAGCCAATAAGCAGCTTCACCTCCATCAAACATCTGAAATACTTCATTCACTGTTAGCGTTGTGCTTTGAAAGTATTTAACTCTTATTGCATGCATTAAGCACGAGACAAATGCATAGAAAGTGTGTTGTTATATCTGGTGCTCTTAAGCTAAGTCTACACGATATGTTGAATCAGCATATTTATGGTAAAAAATTTGTGCCAACCAGTGCCAACATATCATGTAGACACTATATTTTTTCAACAAACGTATGTTCACGATTTTAGCATATCGTATAGACACCTTTGTTTTACGTTTTAACAAATTTACTAAGTATGCTGACAGATATGTTATTTGTTGAAAAGCGTATGCAAGCTTTTCAGCATAGAACAAATTTGAGAGCATATTGAATTTATATTTCCGCTCAGCTCTCATATTATGTGTGAACAATGTTGCCTGATTCGCCACGGGACATTGCAGTTTCCGGAATGTTAGCAATTTCTTGCGTGTTTTTGCTATTTTCGCGACTTATGTGCTTTTCTTATTCTTTACAGTTTAATAATATCTTCAATACATTTTAGCAATTTTTTGCTTATTTCTTAGTTTTTCGGGCTTGTTTTTATTTTAGGGCTTGTTACCAATTATGCTATTTCTTGTGAATTTTTGCCGTGTTCGCGATAGAACCGAGTTTTTTCGTCAAGGTTTCAGATTCTTTATAGTTTTAGTCGTTTTCAATCTATATTAGACTAAGCGGCTGTTGGAGAGTTTTTGCGAATTGCCGCCAATTTCGCAATTTTACAACATTTTTGGTATTCCTTATAGATTTATCGATTTTTAATTACACAGAAAAAATTATCATAGTTTTTTATTTTAACACGCTTGTGTTTGAATTTGTTTTTAAATTTTATTATATTTTTGTGTGATTTTAAAATATTCCAATAGAAAATTTTAATAGAAAAAAAAAACGATTTTTTTCTTATTAAATATTTTTAAGTATTTACGAATTTTAGTTTTTAATTTTACGAATTTTGTGACAGGTCCCATTTCTGTAAAAAAAATATTTGAATTTATGAATTTAGTAATAGAATATGAATTATAGCTTTTTCTGTGTAGTTTTATGGCGTTTTTTTATATACATATGCAATTTTTCGCTAGTTTGCGCTTTTTTCGCGGTAGGCGTGATTTTACCAAAGTTTTTGGTTTTCCTACTTTTTTAATTAATATGTCAATTTGCAATCTTTAAAATGTTAGCAAGGTTTTCCGAATTTTTGTAGTAGGTATTTGAGAATTTTTTCCGAGATCTCAACACTCCTTCCAGTTTTAGCGAACTTTCAATTAGCTTTAGGGATTGTTTCAAAAATGGGGTTTTGCGAACCTCCGCTAATTTCGCTATAGACGATATTTATTCCAAGTTTTTTACCTTTTTATAGCTTAGGAAACTTGTAATCTATTTCAGGCCTTGATAACGATTTTTGCAGCTTTTTTGCAAATATTCGTAAATTGTAATTCTACAATTTATGTAAGTGATTTTCGCCGAGTATGTCATACTTGTAATAAGACTATAAACTGATAGAATATTATATTATTTTTAGTTATTGGTAATTTGGGAAAACGCAGTAATTTTGGAGTTCGAAGTTTTAGGAAAAGGTTGTACTAAAGAAAAAAAAATTATATTGGGACAGCACTTAAATTTTGGTTTTAACAGTGTTTATCCAACGATATAAAAAACAATCGGGCGACCCCAGCATGAGGTTATCATTTGTGTATTGGCAAAACACTTCAAAAGTAGAACTTGTAATATTTTGCCAACGTTTCTAACACCTTAGAAAATGCTTTGCCAACGTCGGGCCGATTGTATTTTTCTGCCTGGATATCTACATAAGGCTTTATTCGCATAACGCTTTTTTCGATGTTCTTAAAACCCCTTCCTCGCTTGTAACGCTTTCTTGCAAATTTTCAATGGTGGAGTTCGCGCAGCATGCGGTAACTGCTAAATAAGCCGCTGGCTGGCTGCAGCCAGAGATCGTTATGGACGAAGAAAATTCCGCTAAAACTTTAACATGTACTACATATTAAATTTTTTTGTGTTGCATATTTATTTAATTAAAAAAATATATATGTACATGGTTTTCATTGTAACGGCCGAGGAGGCTTTTATTATACTTTAAATAAGTAAATACATATTTATTAATGAATATAATTTACATTTAATTAGCAAAATATTTGTTTTTAGTTATTGGCGCTTTGGGAGAACTCTGTGATTTTGGAGTTTGAAGTATTGGGAATATGTTATAATTAACAAAAAATTTATATTGGGTAAGCACTTAAATTGTGGTTTTCGCAGTCTTTAGCCAACGATGCAAAAAAGATTCGGGCAACCCCAGCATGAGGTTATCATTTGTGTGTAGGCACAACACTGCAAAAGTAGAACTTGTAATATTTTGCCAACGTTTCTAACACCTTAGAAAATGCTTTGGCAACGTCGGGCCGATTGTATTTTTCTGCCTGGGTACTGTCATGTCTTTAGTGACACTCACTGGATTACGGCAAATCGATATTTTGTAGTGTGCATATGATCAATGTTTGCTAGCACATATATTTGTGAATTAGATTTAGCATCGATATTAAAAATTACATCAAGCAAAAATTTAACTACAGACTTTGATGAATTGATAAGTTAGAAGCAGTGCATTATATCCAGCAAAATATAATTTATATTCCTTTTATTAATAAATATATTTCTAGTAATTTTGTTTGTTTTCTTTGTGAATTGTTTATATTCAGTTTCCACTCAAAATGTGAATTTTTACTAAGAAGTAAATGCGGCACAAAAGAGGATTTGGACTATAATTTTCGAAGAATTTGGCCCTTACACTGAAATTAGTTTGACATGCCTGATGTATGTCGAATAGGAACTTTTCTGAGTAAAGATTTTCTGCCTAGCTGGCTTACGGCCGGGCGTAAGGCTTTTCTTCGCCATGTATTTCGAATAGTAGCTGCACTGAGTAAAGATTTTCCACCCAGTTGGCCTTTGGCCAAGCTTAAGGATTTTGTCTTCTTTGTATGTCGAATTATGGCTTCACTGAGTAAAGATTTTCTGCCTAGCAGGCCTCCGGCCGGGCTTAACGGTTTTCTGCTCCATGTATGTCAAATAGTTACTTCGTTGAATAAATTTTGCCCGTCTATTCGGTCCTTGTCCGGACTTATAGATTTACTTCTCTGGGTATATCAAAAAGAGGCTTCGCAGAGTAAAGGCAGTAAATTTTTACTCAGAGAAGCCACTATTCGACATACATGGAGGAGAAAATGCACAGGGTGCCTTTAAAATCCATTTACGTTTTATTAGATGAATAGTTGGCATTACTCCTGTTTCAATTGAAGACATACCCTGGCTATAAATGTAGCTGCTAGGGCAAAATTAGTGAACAAACTAAAATTTCAGAAATATAATGTATATATGTCATGAACTCAATGTGAGGCACAGTTACAGCGTGCGAATAATTGCTATTGATTTTGTTAAGAAAACATATTTTGTTAAAGCACATTTGCCGTTTTTATTATTATTAAATGTTATACTCTCTTCAAAATCTGAAGGATTTAATTATCGCTTTTCTAATTTCGTTGGTATAAAGCAAAATGTATTGTACGCACGATCAATGGCCGCAACAGGGTCCATTGAACTCCAAAGTCCAAAACCAAGCATTGAAGTTAACTATAAAAACTAAAATAAAACATTTGCTATATTATTTGCGTTGATAGGCTGTTGTACTTGAATTTGACAACTTTGTATTTTTGTTGAGTTTGTTTTTTTGTTCATGATTGTGGATTGATGAAACTCGATTTCCTCACAATAACATTGTTTCTTGATTGCAAATAATAATACTTTATGTATGTATGTATTGAAATATTTAATTGCATAACAATAAGAATCGCTGTTCGATTGTCGATATTGTATTTATTGAATTTCTGATGATTATGTAAGTACTTATGGAGAGTAAGTAAAAATTATTGTATTAGTTATTAAGAAAGAAATATGAAAAATAAAGTGCAGTAATATACTCAACATTAAACGAAGCAGAAGTCTTTAGATTTCTACGTAATTCACGCGATACAAAATTTATCTTTTAGAAATATAATGTCTGTTCTATCGAAGATATCTGCGACATTATTTCAGATAGAACTTTTATATTTTCTTACTCCTATAAAAAGCTAGATTACATAAATTATTATCTTATCTGAAAAAAATATATATCAAAATTTTTAAACTTTTAACACACACCACAACATTTGCGGGGTAACGAGTCAAGCGGCTATTTTCGGGCTCAGCACATCGAAATACATGTAGGTAGGTGGGTCTGGTCACATAAGCAGTCCAGCTTTTTTGTTACATTTTTCTCTTTGCTTGAAAATCTTGATTTTTCTGATATATTTGCCTTCTCTGCCATTTACACTACAACTTCAATATCTTGAGATCGGTTATTTGATGCATTTAGATCTCACAGTACACATTTCAGAAAAAACAGAAAACTGTTAGCTACTGTTTATAATATAGAAATTTTCTTCCTGGATTTTTTCACTAAATTTGCCCTAGCAGTGACATTTATAGCCAGGATATGTGCATTTGAAGCAGGGCCAATGCTAATTATCCACCTCTTAAAACGTCGTTCATTGATTTTTAATGCACTCTGGCAAAGTTTTTTACAGTTATAAAAAAATATATTGAAAATCAATGATTTTCTACCACAGCCAACTTTTTTCTTACGACATTTACGAGAACTCCGCAGTGAAATCAATGTTATAGAGGTTTCTAATATGATTCCAATTGCAAGCATTCTAATATATTTGATATGAGTTTTTATCATTTTTGTTCCTTTGTGGAAGAGGTACAACAAGAAGACTTATAACAGACAATGAAAAGATAGTGGTACGAAGCGTTACACAAAGACGGTATCTTAATACCGATCCGGTATTGAAACGTACCCAGTAAAAAAGTTGCTTCCAATAAAGCAGGTTTCTACTATTATGGAATAAAAGTAGCACTGACAAACCTGCTGATATCGCTGCAGATTTTTGTATGGTGAGTTCCCGGATTGGAGTACTACATTTTTGCTCACAAAAGCGCTTTTGAAGTGCTGAAAATCATCAACATTTTCAGCATTAGAACTGAAAATATATGAAAAAAATGGTTCGATGTGGATTGGCGTCGTTGAAGCCATTTTCAATTTTTCTTATTTCGTTTCTTTATTTATTTTTATTAATTTCATATTTTTGCTCAATGTTTGTTAACTTCAACTAGTATCGAACTAAGAACATTCAGGTTTGAAGTCCAACGTACCAATCACTCGACCAAAAACACTGTTGAAAAAAGGCACCAATAAACTCAAATAAACTTACTCTTCATTCTCGCTTAAAAACCTGCTTTCGATCAGCACTATAAGATCAGCTTTTTTGTATAGCTTGTGTACGAACCTTGTGTATAAGTAAAAAGCAAATATTTTCTCGCTTCAAAACCTGCATTGTTGTGACGCTATGAAAAAGCTTCTGAACAAGCTCATATTTTAAAGCGAATTATAAAGCGCTTTATTTCTTTAGTGCTTCAAAAAACATCAAAATTTTTTACTTGGTAGTGATATCGCAAAAAAAACTAAATTTTTAAATTACTGAAGAAACAGTGCTCCTTAATGCCTTCTTTATACATAAAAAAAACTCCTTATATTGAAGGACTTTTTTCATAAATGTTATGAAGCAAACATGACATTTTTTCCCAAAGTTTTTTCATTCCAGCTATGAACTTTTATATAAATTAATTCATATTTCTTTTTAAAAACATTTAAAAAACTCAATATTGAACTCGTATACACAGAAAAAAAATTACTTTTATCCAAGGAATTTTTTCATAAGTGCTATGAATCTAACATGAAAATTTTTTTCCAACCCTTTTTAATTCACGTTAGGAATTTTTAATTAAATTAATTCATATATCTTAATAAAAATATTTAAAAAAATTCAAGTATTGAACTTGTATAGCCTGTTGTACTAGGCACAACCCTTTCCTTTCTGCCAAACAGACTATTTGAAACGAACTGTATTTGTACACTATATTAATAAAAATGGCATTTCAGAATTTGTTTACAAAATATTGAACATTTTTTTTCAAAGCAACTTCGATTTCATAAATTTATTTATTAAAAACTAACAGCCTGGTTTTAGAAAATGAATTAGTTTGTTCGTTCGTAAAAAACACGAACGAAAGTAGTTTTACGTTTTTGTAACATACAATATTTAAGTCAGTGAGAATTTATGAGGGAGAACAAAAGAGCTTTTAATGTATATCATTTGGTTATTATAAAATGAAATCATTGGTAATAAACGAATGAAAGTGTTTAAAATAGTCGATAAGCAATGCAATATCCACTTGTATGTCTAACAAATTGCAAGAGGAAAATTATATAGACAGCAAAAACTTCGCGCAAAATTAATATTTGCATAAACAAAGTAAAATATAAATAAGAAATCTAAATTTTTGCTAAAAAAAATGAAAATTAAGAAAGAACTCTACTTCGCAGAAAATATTTATTAATTTATCCTTAATACAAAACATGGTCATTATATCTACGTCGAAAAGGATATAACGTCCATGAACATTAGTTTCTTTCCAAAGTGGAAATAATGTCCATGAAAATTGAGAAACAACGTCCATGAACTTTATTTCCACTTTAAAATGGAAACAGTATCCATTATTTTCTCCTCTGGTCATATAAAATACTAGCTTTGCTAAGATTTTTTTCTTGAGGACATTTTCCTCGGGTGGGTATGTCGATTAATGGTCTATTTGAGTAAAGGTTTTCTGCCATACCAGTCTCCGGACAACTTTTAGCTAGTTTCCTCTGGTTATGTTGAATTATTACCGCGCTGAGTAAAAATTTGCTGACTATCATTTAGCTATTAGGCTAAGAAGAAACTTGTTCAGTGCTGAAATAATTACTAAGCGAAGCCACCATTCGATATACCCAGAGGCGAAATGTAGAAGCCCATCCAGCAAGATAGAACCTTTTTACTTAGCAAAGCTACTGTTTGATATATATCCTACAGATAATATTGGAACACGTGGTCTATCTCAGTTGAAATGGAGTAGTTACAACATGGTCCTATGTAATGCAGTCATGGACCATATCATTTGCAAACAAGAGTTTGTAGTTAAGAGACAAGTGCTCGTGTTGAAATTGTTCCATCAAGTGTTGACATGGAGTAGCTTTGAGACTACTTCGATGTAGTGCAGAGTTAGGTTATATGGTCCATCCCTAGAAAATCGTAATGTTAAATCGACCATGTTTTCTCTATTGATTTGGGTTACCTTTGGAGTAGTCCTAGTATTCTATGGAGTATACTTTACATGCGTGTTTGGACAAGTTGCGTTATCTGCTGAGTGCATATACATGCATATGTATATACATACATATATATATACATACATACATATGTATATACATACATACATACTACATACAGAGATAACTAGAGGAGAAACCCCTTAGTCCCGGGCGAAGACAAGCTATGCAATCAATCTTTACTCTATAAAACTGCCTTTGAGGATTCATTGTAACAGTAAGTATACATATGTATGTATGTACAATTGTAAATTGTTTTTATTTTTCAATTATTATTTTTCTTTTTATGAGCAAACGTCAGTTTATTCGTTACCACCAAATACAATATGCTTACATGAGAAAAAAGTAAAATATATGAAAAAAAATTATTGGCAATAACATTGTCTAACGAAATAAAAAAGCTCTTTTTACTTAAAAATTTAATAGACGAAAGCTTTCAAAAATTTTACAAAAAGCAAATTTTATACGTTATCGTAACAAAACGGAAACTTCATGTGAGAACACTTTTGTTTTACAAAACCGGGCTATAAATTCAAATTGCGTACACAGAAAAAAGTTTGTACATAAATACACAGAAAACAGTTTGAGCACAAATAGTATGAAAAAAGTTCATAATCTATTGTTCATATATTTTAGTAATTTTTAAATAAAATACAGGAATTTTTTCATTCCCAGTATGAATTTAGCTTTCAATAAATAAATTCATGAAATCAAAGCTGCTTTGAAAAATTTTCAACTTTTTTGTCAACAAATTCTAAAATGCTTTTCTATTTATATAAAGTAAAAATACAATTAATTCCAAATAGTCTGTTTGGCAGAAAGGAAATAGTTGTGCCTAGTACAACAGACTATGCAAGCTCAATACTGAATTTTTAAAAATAATTTTTAAAAAAATTATGAATTAATTTATGTAAAAGTTCCTACACAGAAAAAAATATTAATTATATCCAAGGAGTTTTTTCATATATGCTATGAATCTAACATGATAATTTTTTTCCAAATTATTTTCATTCCAGCTAGGAACTTTTAAATTAATTCATCAATTCATTTAAAATTATTTTAAGAAATTCAGTATTGAACTTGTATAGTCTGTTGTATTAGGCACAACTATTTCCTTTCTGCCAAACAGACTATTTGGAATTAATTGTATTTTTACTTTATATAAATAGAAAAGCATTTTAGAATTTGTTGACAAAAAACTTGAAAATTTTTTTCAAAGCAACTTTGATTTCATAAATATATTTATTGAAAGCTAAATTTAATGAAAAAATTCCTGTATTTTATTTATAAATTACTAAAATATATTTATGAACTTTTTTCATAGTATTTATATTCAAACTTTTTCTGTGTAGCTGGAATGAAAATAATTTGGAAAAAAATTATTATGTTAGATTCATAGCACTTATGAAAAAATTCCTTGGATATAAGTAATATTTTTATCTGTGTAGTATGAAAAAAGTTCATAGGGCCTAATTTTCTAAAACACGTCACGAAAGTGAAATCTTTATAGCAAACAATAACAAAATTACTCAATTTCTATAAAATTGTTTTTGTTTTTCATACAAATTCTTCACCGAATAAACACATAAAAAATTCAGGCTATGCCTTGCCTTTCATAATTTTTAAAATTTGTATGAAAACAAAAACAAATTTATAAAATTTGAGTAATTTTGTTATTGTTTTCTATATAAATTTCACATTCGTGACGTGTTTTAGGAAATTAGGCCCATAATCTATTGTTCATATATTTTAGTAATTTATAAATAAAATACAGGATTTTTTCATTCCCAGTATGAGTTTAGCTTTCAATAAACAAATTTATGAAATCAAAATTGCCTTTAAAAAAATTTTCAATATTTTGTCAACATATTCTGAAATGTGTTTTTTGTTAATATAGTGTACAAATACAGGTTGTTTCAAATAGTCTGCTTGGCAGAAAGGAAAGAGTTGTGCCTAGTACAACAGACTATACATATTCAATACTGAATTTTTAAAAATAATTTTTAAAGAATTTATGAATTAATTTATGTAAAAGTTCTTAGCTGGAATGATAATAATTTGGAAAAAAGTTATCATGTTTGATTCATAGCATTTATAAAAAAATTCCTTGGATATAAGTAATATTTTTTTCAGTGTACGCAATGAGAATTTAGTCTTTAATAAATAAATTTATGAAATCAAAGTGGCTTTGAAAAAAATTTTCAATATTTTGTCAACAAATTCTATAATGTGTTTTTATTAACATAGTGTACAAATAAATTTCATTTTAAATAGTCTGTTTGGAAAAAGCAAAAAGTTCAATGCTTAAATTTTTTACAATTTTTATTAAGATATATGAGTTAAATTAGGTAAAAATTCCTAACGTGAATGAAAAAAGTTTGGAAAAAAATTGTCATTTTAGATTCAAAATTCCTTGGATATAAGTAATTTTTTTTACTGTGTAGGCACAACCCTTTCCTTTCTGCCAAACAGACTATTTTCAATGAACTGTATTTGTACACTAGATTAATAAAAAGCGCATTTCAGAGATTGTTAACAAAATACTGAAGAATTTTTTTTCAAAGAAACTTCGATTTCACAAATTTATTTATTAAAAACTAAATTCATATTGCGTATGAAATAATTCCTGTTTTTTATTTATAAAATAATAAGATATCTGAACAATAGATTATGAGCTTTTTTCATAATATGTATGTTCAAGCTGTTTTCTGTGTATGGAAATAGTTCCCGTTTTTTATTTAGAAATTACTAAAAAATAGGAACATTAGATTATGAACTTTTTTCATACTATTACACTATGTTCAAACTTTTTTCTGTGTACGTTAAAAAAACATCTATGTATCTTAATATAAATTGAACTTATAGCCATTAAACGGCAAATATCGGTTATATATCGCTAAAATTTGCACTCTTCCAAACTAAATTTTTTCGAGATATAAGTACGGTCTACATTATAAAATGTATACCTTAGGGTTGGTGCACATTTCAGGAGCATTTGAGAGATATAATTAAAAAAAATTTTTTTTTGTTCCCATATATGATCTAGACAATTTAAAAAAAGAACACACATACATATATGAATATAAAAATTTTTAATTAGTTTTCAAATATCTTTTTAAATATGCATGTGTATGCGTTTGCTTTTAGATGAATAAACTTGCTTTTATTCTTTATATTTTCATTAAAAAAATCGTATTTCTTATCTTGAACTCGTTTGATTCAAATCAGTAATTTTCAATAATTCCCGAGAATCTCGGGAATAAAAAATTTTATTCCCCGCTTCCCGGGAATGAGAAAAACCAGGAAATTAGAAACCCTAAATCCATTCCATCCATCCATGCCCTCTTCCAAAAGTAGACTTGTTCTCATAAGGCTGCCAGTACTTAAAAGTCAACGAATGAACTATTCTTAATTTCACGTTCATTCTAAATTTAACAAAAGAAAATGTATGCTCCGGCTTTAATGTTTCATCTAGCGCTCTACGTAATTTTTATCCATTATCCTTTTGAGCCAAATACTTTAAGACTGCCTCCTCTGATCATTCTTAAAGAATTTGGCTCAAATTTAATAAGCTTGAGCAACATATTGACTTCTCTACAAATGTTAGTGTTGTTATATGTATTCTCATTTTCTTTTAATGCTATCTTTTAGCCGTGACCATGTTCAAAATTACCAAAAGTATAGGATGCAGTGCTTATGTTTTAATCTGCGCCATATTCTGTCCGTCCACCAAATTTCGCGTTATAGTGGAACAAGCATCGAAACATTCAAACATCCAAAGTCACAAACAAACAAACAAATTTTCATTTATAATATTAGTACAATAACGAAAACTGTTGCTCAATTCACAACCTGTTGTAAGTGTTGTAGATCGTAAAAATGTTGTTGGTAATTTCCACATAAAAATATTTCTAAACAAATGTTTATTTGGAAATTACCAATAACATTTATACGATCTCCAACACATACAACAGGTTGTGAATTGGCCATACGTATCTATTGTTTTATAGTATTTTATAGTATTTTGAGTCTATGAACTCAAATAAATTAAATACAGAAGGCGTAAATACACAAGTCATATTTGCAAATTTCAAGAGTAAAATATACACATATGTGTAAAGTAATAAATGGGTGCTTGTTTTCGACAAAGTTTTGCCTTTTTGGAGTTTCGCAACCGGTATGACCAGCATATATTAGTTTTTAAAGTGTCCCGCAAGATAAAGTTTTGCGTAGAGAGACTTCGGTGTTAATTTTCTAAGTGAGTAAAAAGAAAAAATTCATTAATTTTATGATAAAATTTAAATATGTATGAAAAACCATATATCATCTAAAACTTTAGTGAATTCTATTAACATAATTCACTGAGCTTATATTTGCATTCATGTTTTTTTTTGTCATGTATCTATATTTTGTGGATTTTAGCTGAATATATCGCGTGTTGTCTCTGAATTTAACTATGATAGCCATAAGTTTCTGTATATATTTTCAAAGATGACAAGTGAAAGTTTGTCAGTGTCTTATTTGCACTTTGATTTGTTTATTTTTCCATGCATTTCATTTTAATTTTAATGTGTATTTTTAAGAGCTTATTTTTTAAAGATTTTTAGTTTCCTAATGCAGGAATATTGTTGAAGATTGTTGATTTTTTTTAATTTAATATGTATATTATTTCAATATTTACATATTAAATGCAATTAACTTAAATAAATTGTAAAAATTGCAAACATTTTTAAAATGCTTAAATTTGAGTTTAAACAATATGATATAATCAATAGTTGATGGTGTTTGTTTTCTAATATGATGCGTTTAGATACTGATGATTACACTGACTAAGCTTTTATATACATAGTAATTAAAAGTGAAAAATTTTAATAAGTACTACTTGATCACATGAAGAAGATTTTTGTGAATATTATAACACAAATGTTCCAAGATTACTTAATTTTAATCTCCTAATTTTTGCATGTAAGTATAAGTTAAACAAAATATATCCACCTTGATTAGAAATAAACAGGGAATAGATACTTTAAGATGATTTTAAAAAACTGCATGTAATCTAAAGCAAGAAAATGCCATGCAGGACACAATCAAGCTCGACAAGCCTATGTTTTCTTTCTCACGTTCATACCCTAAGTATTTAGAAAACGAGTTCAGGTGTTGTTATGATATAACATTAATGTTGGAGCTCGCCAGCTAACCATTGAACTATGTGAAATGCTCAATATTCTGATAGATTTTAGCTCAGTACTAAGCGCAATTTAATCCATCATTAGATTTTGTATTTAGGTTGACACGTCAGCATGATTATGTAAAGAATTCGATAGTTTAGCTATAAAACTAAATGCTGATCAGTTCTGCTACGATAAAAAAAACAGCAACCAGACTAAAGTTATCAGAATAAAAAGTTCGTTAAAGGAAATAGTTAGAAATTATATCTATTTGTTGCGGGTTGCCTGCATTTCACTGGTGCTGCACCTAATCATCAGTAGACTTTAACCATAATTTTAAAAAGCTGCCAACCTCTTACTTCATTCAATTCAATTCAGGCATTAGAAACACTTATTTTTTGACCCCCTGCATATACAGAAATACCAAAAACCACAGCAAATTTATTTATTTCGGTTTAAGTTTTGAAGAGATTAGCTTGAGCTATCGAAACGGCAATTCAACCCACCGTGCAGTTAAATTTTTTTTTTATACATGCTTCACATTTTATATCTAAATAAAAATATAATTTAATTGAAAAATTAAATTAAAACCGAACTCAAGCCGAAACAATTAAATTTATTTTGGATATAAACCCATACAGTTTGACTAAAACTCATAACTTAACCTAGATAGATAAAGTACGTCTGCCAGACGTATAACTTCAAAATTTCTTGCTCTTTCTTTTTTGGTTGTTGTGATAAAAATTCTTATTCTCTGTATTCTCGGTTCTTATCAGGAGCTTGTCAGTGGTGGTTATTTTTGTGCTGTGGTTGGATTGTGTTCTGAGAAATTAACAAAGCATACGTCTTTGAGACGTATCGTTATCTTTTTTGTAACTTTTGGAGTTCACTATATTAGCACTTTCTTTCGAATTTTTCATTATTCCTACAAAATTTTTGATGAAAATGTCTTTTAATAATGACATGTAACAGAAGTTTGAGTGTCACAGAGTTTCAATTTTACTGCAGGATGTTTTGGCTGACTCAATTTCGAATAAAAATGTTACTGAAATAGAGAGTGAAGTCTTGGACTATAGTAAATTGACGAGCTGAATGAAAGTTCGCATCCCTTTCAAAAACCACCTCAAGCAACAAATCTGTGGCAATAAGGAATAAGTGCTTAAGTCGATACAAGCAAATTTTGAGTTAATATAACCATTGTATTCTCCAAAAGAACTTCGGGGCAAATTTTCTTTTATGTCGTACTATTTTTCGGGAAGTTATAGCGTAATGACTTGCTGCTTATCTTTTTTCAACTCATAATCTCATATGGAATAATTGCTTAATTCAGCTTATAATATATTAAATTTCAAATTGAATATCTATATTATAGTAGAAAAAATAATATATTCCTAACTTAAAAGAATCGAAAAACGAAAATTCAACATTAAGTGCAATAAAAATGAATTTCTAAAAATCCACTTGAACGCTTAAAAGTGCTCTCCTACAAAACTATAAAATATGACTTAAGCACTTTTTCCTTATTTCCTCAGAAATAATTACACTACTATGACTTTTAGCCGGGTAATAAAGATATCCTAACGTACTTCAAAAGTAACAGCAGGTTAAACTTGGCGAAGGCCCAAAATGCTAATGGGTTTTCGTAATAAAAATAGTTCCTGCGGCAACTAGACCATCCAAAAAAATATTCGGTTTCATGTTTTAATGTTTTTTTAGTATTAAAATAATATCGTAAAATGTGCAAGGTATACTCTTATAGGAGTTTCGAGATATCAGTATCGTTTTACTGAAATCTCGAAATTCCTACATTGACGAAATCTTTACGTCTAGCATTAAATTTTAATTTTTAATTCGACAAATAGAAATTTCAGTTGAAGTGCAAACCAAATCCTTCCTAAAGGTAAAATATATGATGGTTAGTATTCATCAACAATTCACGGAATATCAAATATTGTACTAGACATATATACGTGGCGACTACAAAAATTATGTTTGCAACACTTGCATATAATGCTGAACAAATACTTTTTTCAGCCAAAGATATTTTAAAGGGTATGTAAATATTTCAATGATATTGAAAAATATTCAGTTTTTCAGTTCTTAGAACTGTTTTTGAGTCTCTTGAACAAGACTTCTTATTTCATGGTTATTTTTAAATAAATTTAATAAATTAATAAATTAATTTAATTTTTTCTCACTACAAATTTTTATTCAAAAACTATTCTAAGCATAAACAAACTGAGCAAATAAATGATATCAACACATTTTATATAATTTTTTCGTTTTCTAATATGCTTAATAGTATATTTAATAGCATACGTTTTCAGATGTATTAATATCTTTAACCTACAAAAAAAAGTAACGTTATCTTTCTAGGGTTAATTGTTACACCAAAAAACTGTATGACACATTTTCCGTACGAAAAGGTGGTCGCTACCATGGATATGTATACACGATAATGATCAAAAATACTAGACTTTTGATCCTGAAAGGGGGTTTTTTACAATGAAATAAATTTCTAAGCTAGTCAAGCCAACCTGCAGATCTTAATCCAGTATAAATCCTCTAAAATGACATTAGGAATATAAATGGACCTCATCATATTGAAAATTTTGGGATCTTTCAATTGGAATTTATGAAGCATGGAACTTCATACCATATGAAGGATGCCAAAGATTATTATTATTATATATGAGAAAAAGATACCAGGTAAGTGGTAAACTCTAAGGTATCAGGTGTTAAAATAAACGCAATTTAAGTTTTCAAATCATTTTTATCTTAAATTTTAATAGTTATTAACAAAATTAGGATGAGTTTCCTATTAATATGTCCAAATCTATAATATGCAAAATTATATAATTCAGCTGCAAGTAGATAAAAGTAAACGGCTTCTTATAGTTTCGAAGTCAAAAATGTTAATATACACCCAAAAGAAAATAAAAAATAGAATTGTTTTTGAAGTGTCCTATTTGAATGCCATGGCTGTAGATATATTAAGATGCTCTCAAATTATTTATTCAAATATGGTCATTTACAACCATACCATTTAAATATACATATGTACAAATATAATAGGGGTACACGGTTAAAGTACTATCTTTAGCAATCCTTAAATTGTTTGCCTTTAACAACAAAGTTATACGAACGCACCTTGTAAACACTCTGCTTAAATTTATTTTTCTTTGGTCATAATTTTTTTTTTAGTTTGGGTCATTCGTACTTGCTTAGCGATTTATAATCACATTCATGGCTTGTTATAACTTCACAATTTTTCCGAGTTTCCGCTATTTTCGCGATAGAATTAATTTTTTTAGGTTGTGCCCTTTTTATAATTCAAGCGATCTGTAAACTAAATTAGACCCTGTGCACTTTCCGATATTGGGCAGTTTTTTGCGAATATCCGCAATTTTTGCAATTTTTGCAAGTTTTCGGCATTTCTTACAATTTTAACATTTCTTAATCCATTTTAATATTAAAATTTTTCGCGAATTTACGTTGTTTTCGCGACAAAAGCGAATTTTTCAAGTTCATGAGCTTTACACTGTTTAAGCTGTATTAACTCAACATTAGACTTTGATATCTTTATGCTGCATCGCGATGTTAGCAAGTTTTTGAGAATTTTCGCCATTTACGCGATTTTTTCCAAGTTTTTGCCATTCGTTACGGTTTTAATAGTTTGTAATCATTTTAGAGCTTGTTTTTAATATTGCAATTTTTCGCGCATTTTCACCATTTTTGCGACAGTTGTGTACGAGTTTAATATTTTGGCCAAAATTAACTAAATTTATGTTTTTGAAATTTATAATCGCACTATTTCCCAAAAATTAATATTTAATTTATTCAGTAGAATATTTATTAATTATTTGTAAAAACACATTGACATTGATTACTGAAGGGTATTAGCTAGTACCTATGCGCATTTTACTCACTATTGCTCAATGCGGATCATCAGGGAACCTTTACCCAAAAATCTCATAGAAAAGCTAAAGATATTGTTTTTATTTAAATCAATAAGAAGCTTACACAATATCAAAGCTTAAGCATGAACACAGTAATCAATTATGTTTTTTATTTTCTTTCTTTACCATATACTACAAAGGCAAATGTAGAAAAATAAATGTATCAACAAAAGCAACTATACATCTAATTAAGTGTGATGTCATAAGAGTGTTTTTGGCCGGGTGCTGCCATTTTTTAAATTAGTGATTTTTTTGGGAATTGCTAATATTTATGTTTTTTAAATTTATAATCGCACAATTTCCCAAAATTAAAATTTTACTTATTCAGTAGAATATTAATTAGGGCTAAATGCAGATCATCATACGCTAAGCATAAGTTTTTTGGATCGCGGCTAATTACTTCTAAAAGTTGCGTTTTGTTCGACATAATTAATAAAATGAGCTTGAATGTCATTTCTAGTGGTCAGCCAACTTATTGGCCAACAGATCGGCAGAAAATGCCTGATGTTATTGACTTCAGAGTAGTAAAAGAAGTTTCCAGCGAAATATTTAAGGTTGAAGCTTTCTTAGATTTATCTTCAGACCACTCACCCACTATTATTATCATATACTCAGTCTTAACAATCTCACTCAGTTTCAATTTCAACGAAAATTTTCTTTGTGAACATGCTTCACATTTATCTCTAAATAAAATATATATAATTTATTTGAAAAATTAAATTAAAGCCGAACTCAAGCCAAAACATATAATTTCTTTGGATATAAACCAATACAGTTCGACTAAAACTCATAACTTAATTTCTAAACTGTAAAGTTACCCAGCAAAAGGATGCACATGTTCAAAATAAACTGAACAAACAACACACTAGTACTTGTAATTATCAATGAGCATTGATACTAGAATAGAGAAATAACAAGAAACTTAACACAAGACATAGGAAAAAAGTGAATATCAATAACTATCAAATGAATTACAGCTCCAAGAGTAACAGTATGAATTGATTAAAGGTAGATGATGTGCAACTCTTGACTGCAAATCAATACCTGGTACGAACTATGTAATTTATACTGCAAATTTTGTAAAAGCGTTACGAAGAGGGGGGGGGGGGATTATAAAAACAACGAAAATAGCTTTACGTATTATGGGAATAGCACCTTAGCAGCAGGATACGAGTTTAATATACATTCTAACAGATTATGTTACCACTACTTTTTGCTAAAAAAAATTTTAAAGAAAGTATTAAAATAAGCATTCTCAAAAAAAAGTAAAGTCCTTAAAAAGGGACAAACGATGTCTTGTAGAGTTAATTTAAGGCTACAACATATAATTTTTAAAACAAGTTTTAGAGACACTTTTCAGGATATGGAGGGATATATTTTTAAAAGGACATTTTGTTATATGTTTGTTCAAGGGAACTGAAGTAAATATTTTTATAAAATTCTACAAAGCCTTTCCTTTTATTTGGCACCAAATTTGCTAAAAAATATTAGATGCTAATACAAAAAAAAATTATTTAAAACAAGCATTCATGAAAAATTTTAATCCTTTAAAAAGGATAAAAGATGAGGAAATGAAAAACCAAGTACGCAGTTTTTTATCTCTCGGTTAATGGATATATCGAGATAATATATTCAAAATGTGTCAACTCAAATTTTGGAGAAAAAAAGTTTCTGATGGCAAATGGTGTACTAACGTGTTCTCCACGTTTAATAAAAATGTCAGAGCAAAAAGTGAAATTTTGCGACTTTTACACACATTTTTGTAATAATGCTATCTCAAAGTATATATTTTTTTAGAGAAAATAAATGCTAACTCCCATAGTAATTTGACAACATTTTTGTATTAAACTAAATTATTTAAGATTTACATCAACTCTTATTTAATGGAACATGCTGAACTCAAATGTACTAAAAATTAAGATATCGAGCTGCGAGTTTTAAAGATATGACCATTTCTAAGCATGCACAATAAAGTTTGTTTTAGACTTCGCCAAGCAAATGCAAAGTTTTTGAATGGTGAAATTACACTTTTAGAAGTTGCTTAAAGCAGAAGAACTAGTGTTTCATTTGAGTTACTATTCGTTCAAATCGGACAACCGGTTGTAATATTAGATCAATTTGTTCATAAGGTATATTGGGTGGTATGAATAAAAAAAATGTAGTTGCTTTTTACTTAAAATTTGTTGTAAAACCAAAAAAAAATCTTAATTTTATATGAATTATATGAGGGTGCTGTTGGCTGACTACACTCTAAAACACTTTTGTTGAAAATTAGGTCGATAATAGTCGGCAAGACCTTACAGATTATTATCGACTTAAAATTACACACGCATTATTTTTAAACAAAATGACCTTCTGACTGATAGTCTGGCGTATCTACCATTCAGCCATATCCGTGTTATACTTTATTTTAAGTTTTTTCCACTTGGATTAAATATGTTTAATTTGAAAGGTTTTTTCTTTAATAAAATAACTACAAAATCGATGTAATTTTAGACAAGGAGGAATTTTCAACACAAATTTAGACAATATATGATCGTAAATTTTAAGTAATGTTTTAGAGTGTAGTTACCGCGTTTGACTACAAACCCTGAGGTCTTGAGCTCAAGACTAGTTTCAGGCAAGCCAACAACATCATGCATTTTTCTCATGCTCATTGGTATGTTGTTGTGTTGGTTGTTGTTGGACTGCTGAAGTGATGAAGACATAGCACTGATCACTTTGGCAGTACCGGCAGCGATTAATACTAACATATCCCAATGCACTTTACATTACAGCACCCTCCTTCGTCGGTATTGTAGCAGGACCGTCGGCGAAGCAAAAGAACTAATAAAATGGCTACACAGCTTAAACAACTCAATGCCTCTACTTGACACCAGAGGTGCTTACAGTACTGCTCTACAAAAAAAAAAGCGCGATAGCAGAGTTGTAAATTAATTAAGCTTTCAATCTCTCTTCCACTTCACCACCTGTTCTCTCTACACTATCCCTTTCACAAAGAATGTAACACATTAGTTAATTAACTGGTAGGCATTGTGTTACTTCCTGCCTGATTGTGTTACTTCTCTTAAAATAAATATATAATATCCGGAATTTTGTGTTTAAAAAAAATTTTAAGTAAAAAACAAATACTTTCTTTTATTCATACTACCCATTATTAAATTTTCTCAAAATGTCGAACTTGAACCGCAAAAGCCCTCGTAGTGTGCACAATTTATAATAACTAAGGACAGAAAATTTATCATAGAAGCAAGAAATAGTTGTTTGCAATATTTAAATGATATTCGTAGTCATATACCCGGTGGTCAGCTCGAAACTTTCGAAATTAAAAATTTACTTCAATTAATAGCACTTTTACTTGAACAATATGTGCTAAGTTTGTTTTTTGATATACCTAAATAGGCTATCTCAAAAAAATACGCAAACAAGTGCAAAATATGAAATTTTTTGCTTAGGTATAAAGTATTAAGAATATTTAAAGCATCTTATGGAAGCTACATTGTTTATTTTTACAATATTAAGCGAAATAACAAGTTTTTTCGCTCTCCTGAGAAGTTTGCTTTTTTGAGTTGACGTTTATTGAATATAGGCTCTCGATATAGTGGTATTTCTGCCAAATAGAAAAAATTTTAAATTGTCTCTCAGTGCTATCAACAAATTTAATTTTAAAATTTGAATACTTATTGTAAGTTCAATTTAAAATTGAAGATTCAATAAATAAATTTAAAATAAAAAAAATTTTTGATTGCATATTTAGTTTAGTGGATAGGAGCGAATTAAAATGGCCTTATAAAATTCAGCGTTTGCTGTTTTCCTTGAAAAAAAAATTAGTTCCGGCTACCACTGTTTTCTAACTAGAACCAAGGGAAAAGTGTATTCTTTGAACTTACTCAAAAAATCCACCGACTTTCACCGATCGCTCAACAAATTTATACATTTTCTGAAAAAGGTCACGAATATTGCAGTGCAGGTTTGTATTAAAATCTGTTGCATACATTTGGGCTTAAACTTTAAACTTTTTTTTAATAAAAACAAGCCTCGAATTCAGACAGGATTAAAAGAACGAACGATCTTGCGAGTGAATTCTGTATAACAAGGATCTGAGTCTTTGAGCGATGGCAATAACTGGATGTATACTTTTCAACTGTGCACATTTTGCTGATATAACAGATGTTAATGAAGAACTTATAAATCGCTTTCGAATTATTCTTCATATAATACCATTGATTCTGAGAAGTTTAAAAAATTTTCTGTACTTCATGCCTGGTACTGTACATAAAATGCGTATACTTGGAAAGGACATAATTGATATAGCAGTACTCCCTATTGGTATGCTATCAGACAAAGCAGAAGAAGCGCGTAATAAAGACTACAGAAAGCATAGATTAATGTTTTCAGAAAGTGCAATAGAGCTTCAACAAATAATGATGTTTTGCATCGTTTGCTTGCATCATCTGACCCATATATAAGGTTGACGCCTTATACTGTCAACTTGATAAACATCTTTTAGAACTAATTGATGTAGTTAAAGAAGTGATAGTTGATGAATAAAATATATATATATATATATATATATATATATATATATATATATATATATATATATATATATATATATATATATATATATATATATATATATATATATATATATATATATATATATATATATATATATATATATATATATATATATATATATATATATATATATATATATATATATATATATATATATATATATATATATATATATATATATATATATATATATATATATATATATATATATATATATATATATATATATATATATATATATATATATATATATATATATATATATATATATATATATACATACATCTATGTACATATATACATACATCTATGTACATATATACATACTTATAAGGCTTAAGGTACTGATAAAAATATATAATAGTAGCTTCCTTCTTTTAAACGTAAGTAATATTGTAAATAACGTTTATTTATATAAAGCGAATAAAAAGTTTTAAAAGGTTATGAAACTACGTTTGTAGCTATTTATTAACTAAATGAGATCAATAAAAAATAACCAGATCAATTCATTCGAGTCATTTTCGATATATTCAGCAAATGTTATGTTTACGATATAGACATTTAATGCACTCAGTGCATTCATTGGAAGATAAGATTAAAATTTGTTGTCTTATTTTACGCTGTTTTCTTCGCTTTTGTTTAAGAGTGTTGGTCTACAACTTCAATGTCAAAATCTTGTTAACTAAAATGGTCAAAGCAGTAAGCTTTTGTATTACTCAAATCAATATGAACCATTGGCAGTAAACTGGCTGGTTAAACAGCTTTGGCCTTGTTTTATATTAAATAGTCTTGAAATGATGTTAAAAGCAAAAGAGGAAAACATTTTTTAGAAAAACTTTTAATTTGTAATTGAACTTATTGCTTATTTATAAGCATTTTTTCGAATTTGGTATTTTTTAGCCTATTTTTTTTATTAAAAACTAAATTAAAATTTATTGCCGTAACGTATTAGAAAGGAATGTTCCGAATAATCAAAATTTATTGATTATATTTGTGGTTAGGTTTGATCTTTAATGCATACGAATCATAATAGTGTTAAAGAAATAAATTTAGGTCAAACTAAGTGCCCATTTTTAATACGATATGTATGTATATGGGCAATTCAAATCGAGCTTGCATATTGTTCTATAAAGTATTTTCTATTGAATTGCATTTGATACTTTGAGAAGTTTATGTCTCAGAACGGCTATACATTTTGTACTTTTCACGAAAATTTCAAGTTAAAAGACAGCACAGACTTAATGGAGAACAGTTTTTTTTTAATTTAGTTAGCACGTGTAAGATGAGTGCTGCTCCAGAGGAGGAGCTTCTAGCGATACAAACGTAAATGAAAACTAGTTACATTGACTCAGTCTACTAGTTATCGACTCAGTTACTTTCCACGTTTCACATCCATATTCACATTGTGCGCTTAGAAATTTGGGAAGAATTCCAGACTTTACTTATGCTGACTTTAGACGACATGTATTTTACATCTGACTTGTCAAATTTCCCACTGCAAAAGTGATACATGCCGTGTGAAACATATAAAACATTGTCAGATGACATTTACAGAAGCAAAGTCAGATGAAAAATTTTCAATTAGAGCGTGTTCTATTTTCATCTGACAAGGCATCTGACATCAGCTGTATTAAATTAGCAAAAGTGTGGTTTGGCTGAAAAAACATTAGAAAGCAAAGAGCGCTTTATATATTTACGAAAATTGTGCAAAAACTAAGCTGTTGTGAAAACTCAGAGGTTATGTCAGATGTAATTGCACATCTACGTGTAAAAGCAAATATTATAAACCGTCTGTAAATTGACAATTTTGACAAACATGCGAAGTTACATATGTCTCACACACCTAACAAGTCATATGTAAAAAACATGTCGTCTAAAGTCAGCATTAGGGTGGCATACACGCCACGAGCGCGGTTTATTCTTTTTGCTACATCTTCATCTGCGCCGCCATTTTTACTTATAACGCTGCTAAGGTAGGTGAATTTATCGACATCTTATAACTCGATGCCGTTTAGAAAAAATGGCTTTGTAAGTGGTGTGGCGATTATAAGCGACTTTGTTTTGATGGTATTAATCTTAAGCCCAATCCGCATGCCGTGCTCTTGCAGTTTATCTAGTTTTTTCTGGATGCCGTCATGCAACCGTTTTTCAGGTGCCATTGAATTCCGCTTGGGGTATCGATTTTTGTTTGCTGGAGAACAGTATTTCACTTTTATTTTTCACAAAACCTTTTTTTTTTTGTTGTTTTGTGAAAAATAAACATAGATTGTTTAATTTTTCTCAAAAATACAAATCAGCTGTTTAATGTGAAGCATATCTGTCTTAAAACATCTGCAAAATGTTTAAACAATAGAGACTCGTAAAATTTTCCTTATGTCATTAATATTTAAAGGATTCTCTATATGTATAAATTTAGTAAATATTATCAAATTACACACATGGCAGTAATTCATTAAATTTATTAATTAATTACACATATGGCAGTAATTCATTAAATTGATTAATTAATTGTCGATTCAATTAGCATTGGGTTATAAATAATGCCAATTAAATTGTTGGCGTTGGCATTATTTTCAATAATGATAATGCTTTTTTAATGAAATAGTGCATTATTAATTAGTTAAAAAGCAGAATCTATTAGTTATTGCAGAAGTTTTCCCAAAGCATTACCACTCTTAGACGTCATTCTTAGTTTTTAAATTAAAATGTTGGGATATTAGTAATCTCTCTGCTGTCAATCAAGCAGCTTGAAATGACCTGATTTCTTGGAATATAGCCTACCATAAACTTCTCTGTCGGAAACTCAGTTATCTTGAAATTAACTTTAAGCTAACTATTTCGCAACTAGTGCTGACTTACACTTGGATTACTTTCCAATGGAAACAACTAACTTTTTTAACATTGCGATATCCTAGGCGGTAGTCAATTTTCCCACTCTGCACTACATTTCAAATAACTGAAAGTTGACTTTATTTAAGTCAGCTGGTAGTTAGTACATTTGCAAAAAATGTTGCCAGGGTTCGAACAATGTATCGCACGTTTTAAAGTCAACGCGCTGACCACCCAGCTAAGATACCATTTAAAATAATAACAGCAAAAAGTTAATAAAAACCTGAAATGATTTTTAAAGTAGCTTAGAGTAAAGTTTTTGGCTCTCACCAAATTCGATTATGTACTCAAATTAAAATTTATTTAGTCTAAGAAAAGTTAACTATACATTGATTATTTTTATAGTCGACTAGGAATTTTCCGACAGGGTTATTTCATATTGGATGGCATACATATTTGTTTATTCAAACTATACTTTCAAAACTGTGAATCCTTCGATTAATACATGATTTTCAACTCTAACCAGATTAGTTATTTTAGTTTGTTCGAAGTTTTCAAAATAAAACGGTTTTTAGTTATTACATAGTTTGTTATTAATCTGTAAATTATTATTTTGATAACTTCTATAGAAAATAACCAAAATTAAACATTTTAAAATTATGACATTTATCTATCAAATATATTTTGAATTGGCTTTTGCAATCAAAGCTTCTGCAAAATTTTGGTCGGTAAGTCGTTGGCGACGCTGTTGGTTCACCATTCCACCTAGGGAAAACAACAGTTCTACTGGTGCCGACGATGGAAGAGGTGTACTCCTTTTCAAAACATTTGTTTTATAAACGTATATTTTGCTAAATCTTGAAGAAAGATCTCTTAATTCTTTACATATTTTATCATAATTTCGCACTTCAGGCTAAGGTGAAAAAAAAATATTATCAATTTGAATTATTAACTAATAAGTTAATGTGATACATTATTTAACTTCGTCGTATCTGGGAAAAACCGCAAATCTAGCGGCAGAAAAATCATATCTTCCAAACTAATAGTCTGATCCACAAAAAATATGTGGGTGAATTATTGGAAACAATGAATCCTTTAAGGTCCCAGCAAAAATTTTGCTTACTGGTAGACAAAGAGGTATATGAGGATTGAAGTCGTAACTACTTACAATTTGACTCGATAACTACTTATTTTTGTTTGAGAAGTCCAAAAAATAAGGGGTAACCCTTACATTTACATTGTCACAGCAATGAACTAGTTATTATGTGCTTACTTGAAGCTAAAAAATAAGTAGTCAAATAAACATTTAAAAAAACTCATACACATTATGTTTTATTTATATTTTCTTCAATTTTATTTAATTTTTTTATTTTCTTGACCCACCTGGGATACGAACCTGTGCTCGTTCAGATATGAACACAAGAACTTTACCCACTCAGCTATTGTTGTCTTACAAGTTTAAGCGAGAAAAATTAGTTTTCATATACAAACACATCTTGACTCAAAAAGTGGTTGTCTACTTATTTTATTACTAAATATCAACAAATTGTAGTTCTAATTTGAAGCATAGTAATAAGGTAAATAAGTACCACTCATTACTTTGTAACCCATTAATAAAGTACTACCGAGGTAAGACTCCGCATATTTTGAGAAAAAAAATTTAAGAAATTAGCGAGGCAAGTAGTTACATGTGGTTGAGCAAAATGAAAAATGGTAAACATAATCTAAATTTTTTAAGAATTCTGTCGCCTTGAGCCACCTTTACACATTTTTCAATCTGTCTAAAAATTGGAACATAATAGTTTTTAAACTATTCGTATACTTATATTGGGTTAGAACGAGAATCGGAGCAATATTCTATATATAGGGATACCCTAATGTATATATACAAGTATAAAATATTTGAATGCGCTGTTTTGTTGCCACTACTAGTCAGTTTTTGTTTATTATTATTAAAAAAATTATTTAAACTGCATTTTGTTCAATTACATTAATAAAATTGTAATACCGGTATCATACCGGTATTCAAGTTTCGGTAGCGATTATTTTTGTTAAATACCGCTACCGCTACCGATATCGAAATAAAAGAAAAAATTAATACCACTACCGCTACCGCTACTGTTATTCGTTTCGGTTGCCAACCTTGGATATTACACTTCATAAAAAAATTACTTTGCCCGAAAATGTTGAATTTGTTTTAAATTCAATCATTTGTTTTTTAATTTTTCCGCCGCTAGATTGGCTTTTTTCCCTCTGTGCATCTTCAATTTCACATATTTTAGAAAAAGTATATGCTGTAGATAAATTGGAAATGATAAGTATAGAACTGGTATTGATAACAGTAATTTCATTCCGTAAGTAAAACCAACAGTGGTGAAATTAAAAAAAGTGCTAATCAGTATGGAACTTCTAACTACTAAACACATTTGTCTAAAGATTGAAATTGTTGTAGAGGAGCAGCCAACCTTTCAGAGTCATGTCTGTTGAAGTATTTAGCTGCATTAGGGGCGGAACTAAAATGGGTGAAATTTGGCTACCTCGGTATGAAAAAATTTTGCGGCTTTCGTAAATACTAGCCGATTTTTAAAATTTTAAGCGCGTTAGATTTTGCAAGATAAGGTAAAGAAAAAATATGTTAACAATTGTTTTGTTTTTGTATCTTTTATAGTTTAAGCGATATTTCATTTCAATATTAAAATTTTAAATTGTTTGCCTACACGTTTTTGGTTTTTGGAATGTAACGCTTTTATTAGGCACCTGATTTTAAACTTAAGTACAGCATTCAAAATCTGATAATATTCTATGTAATCATACGGAACAAAGTTTTAAAATATCTTGGGCCGTTAAGTCATCATTTTTAGCCAAAATTATTTAATTAGTTTGGCTTAAGTTCATTTCTTTTTAATTTAACCGTAATGAAAAAGCTTAAAAGGAAAAGACATGTAGTGAAGTTCCGAACATTTAGAAAAAGTTCATTAATAGGTGCGACTCGCCACAAGATGGCGACAGTCTGTTTATTGAGCTTACT
>CATQFL010000088.1:10000-63134 GCA_956483635.1 Panzeria rudis | reverse complement strand
TGTCGACAAGAAATGTTAATTTCTTATTTTTGTAAGTTGTGATAATGAAATTTGTATTATCTGAAATTTTGCATATTCTTAGATTTGGCTGTCCGGGATATCCATGTATTCCGAGCCTATTGCGTTTCCCGAATCTTGAATAGTTTGTATATGTATATTGTTATTGTTTCTGTATGTGTTGTTTTCCATTCCTCTACTCTTTGTATTAAAATTATTCTTGTTATTAACTCTGTTGTTTCTATTAGAATTGAAGTTGTTATTCCTATTAAAACTGTTGCCTCCAGAGAAATTGTTATTATTTCTATAGTTATTATTGAGATTATTGTTTTTAGTGAAATTATTGTTTCTGTTTAAGTTCTGGTTGTTGTGTGGCCTGTTACTGTTGTAGTTAGAAGATGTGTGGTTGTTTCTGTGATTTTGTTTGTTGATATCGTGGATTCTCTTTTCTGAAATGTAGAATTTCGTTATGTGTTGTTTTCTTTTCATTCTCAATTTCAATTGCAAGTTAGTCGAGCAGCATATATGGTCGATTTAAAATACTCATTTAACCCTCGTTTGAATGTTTCTAAAGCCAGTTTATTATTTAATCTAATTATGATGTTTTTCTCGGCTTCTGAAGCTTGATTACCTAGTTCTTCTATTCCTAAATTATTAAGATTATCTATAATGCCTGTTATTTTCTCTTTATACGAATTAATTGACATTTTCCCTTGACATAATGTATTAAGTTTAGTTTGTAATTCCGGAATTGTTTTGTTGCTTCTGTAACGTTGTTCTAATAACTTCTTGAGTGCCTCGAAATTTCCTGGTTTATTATAGCTACCAATGGCTGTTCTGACCTGCGATGTTAATTTAGAATGATAAACATACTGAAGGAAATCTATTTTCGCTGCGTGTGACAGGGTTTTATTGATTAGTTCTGCGGTTATTATAAAGCTTTCTAATTCGATATAATTGCCATTGAATAATGGTAGTGCTCTTGAAGTGGTTTCTAGACTGAATGCTGCCATGGTGTTCTCTTCTGTTTCTATGTCTGTCAAATATTCTTTTATACTTTTGTAAAGGTTGTTGAATTCAAGTTTTAAGGCTATTATTTTATCATTATCTTCTTGTTCATTTTCTGCTAAATAAAATCTTTTCTGATACTTTCAATGTATTCTAGTTTTGCTTTTACGGTTTTATTTGTATATGTTCTAGTTTTTTAATACTTCTTTTAATTTTGAAATATTCTCTTCCATTTAGATAATAATATTTTGATTAAACATTTTAAACGTATACTTTTGATTTATATTGTATTAATACCGCTTATATTTCTATTTTTAATTATGTAGTGTTTAAAGTATTTTAAAATTGTATAATACAAATATTACAAATACTATGACAATTAATAACGAGTGATTTTTTTGCTATTATCTTTTTGGCAACACTAGTTTTGACAGCTCACGCACGTTTTGTATCTTGTGTCACAGTCAAACATCTTCAGTTTGGTCTATAATTTAATCATGAATCGTCTTACAAACGAACAACGCTTGCAAATTATTGAATTTTATTACCAAAATGCGTGCTCTGAAGATCCACTTTTTTATCGAAGAATTGTGTTCAGCGACGAGGCTCATTTCTGGTTGAATGGATACGTGAACAAGCAAAACTGCCGTATTTGGAGTGAAGAGCAGCCAGAAGCATTGCAAGAGCTACCAATGCATCCACAAAAAACAACCGTTTGGTGCGGATTATGGGCTGGCGGCATCATTGGGCCGTATTTCTTCAAAGATGATGCGAATCACAACGTTACTGTGAATGGTGAGCGCTACCGTGCGATGATAACAAACTTTTTTCTGCCCAAAATGGAAGAGCTTGACTTGCATGACATGTGGTTTCAACAAGACGGTGCCACATGCCACACAGCACGCGAAACAATGGACCAATTGAGAGGCGAGTTCGGTGAACAGTTTATTTCACGCTTGGGACCAGTCAATTGGCCGCCCAGATCGTGCGATTTAACGCCTCTAGACTATTTTTTGTGGGGCTATGTTAAGGCTAATGTCTATAGCGACAAGCCCGCTTCGATTGACGCACTGGAAGCCAACATTGCCAACATTATTCGTGAGATACCGGCCGAAATGTTGGAAAGAGTATGCCAAAATTGGACTAAGCGGATGGACCATTTGAGGCGCAGCCGCGGCCAACATTTGCATGAAATAATCTTCAAACATTAAATTATATCGACCCAACTATCGACCCAAATAAATATTTCATGCATTTTTCTGAATTTTATGTGTTTTTTTTTTTTACTTTCCGATAGTTCTTATAAAATCACCCAATAAGAGGTTTTGTATGGGGAGTACATGAGTTTAAGTTACTTAATTTTTTTTTACTATTGATTTATTTTGTTCTAAATTGGAAAGAATCTTTGTGTTTGTTTTAAACGTCTGTTATTGTACAATTGTTCCTATATTTATGTTTAGTTACATAATTTTTAAAATACTTATTGACTTTGTAAGCTATATATAATACTATTCCTACCACTATTAATATTGTTAAAAATTTTTGTATAATTCTATTTTTGTAATTCGACATTATTGGCGTTGTTGTTCGGATGAGAATTTTTATTACGTACGCAACAACTATGACAGTGCTTATTATTATCAAGGCTATTTCCGCGACATCCAGTTTGTCCTCTTGTATGTCTTGATGTCCTTCAATGTCTGCACTAGTTCGTCGTTTTTTTCTTCCTCCTTCGTTTTCCCTACCTTATACCCGGCTACCAGTAGGGGAATTGATTGCAAGATTTTCTTCCACCATGTCATTTCAAATTAGAATGTTTAGTTTTTCTGTTTGAATTCTTTAATTGTTTGTTTTGCTGACGTCGTTGGTGCCAGTTTTAGTTCTTTGTAGAGTATGGCTGCCTCCTTTCTGATTTGGGATTTTTTTTCAGCCCTTTTACGTTTGTTCTTAGTGCTGGTAGTGTTATTATTTGTAGTGTTGCCTTTGTGCATTCTTCTTCTGTATTCTTCCAACGATATTGCTTTTGGCCCTTTGGTGAGTGGAGTTGGTATATATTGTGGAATCGATGTGTCTCCTTGGTGCGTTTTCTCGGGCACGTATTCGTCTAGGCTGTTTTCTTGGAGATACTTTTCCCATCGGGCTACTATTGCGTTGACTTCATCTTCTGACATTTATTGTGTTTTTTTTTTTTGGAAATATGAAATTTTTGTTCTTGTCTTTATTTTCTAATGGCAGGATAAAAAAAATTTTTATAGTTCGAGTGGACAGGGTCGCCATGTGGTGTGTACGGGTCAATGTTTATGGTTTTTTTTGTCCTATAGTCCCTTGTTTTGTTTATCCAGCTGTCAGGGAGACCAGCTTAATTAATAGGCGCTCAAAAGAGGTGCCAAAAGTTGCGAGATAGTAAAATACGACAAGGCTGAAGAGCCAGTTTATGTTGTAAGTTACAGTCTGATTTATTCATATAATTTCTTCTGGTTATATACTATTTTAATTGTCTAGTATAGAGTGATTTCTGAATCACTCAATATTCTTAAGTTACACTTAAATTACAAACGTACGTACATGTGTTTTCACATTTATATGTATTTAAAAAAATAGAATGTGTCAACAATATGCGAGTGGTCATTAGCTTTTTTGACACACTTCAATTTGTGTAATTCAATCGCCTTTTAGTTTGAAGACACTCTACAAGTTGAAGTTGGTCAGTACTCACTTTGCATATTGTATGACTATATGGGTAAGGTACCCTACACTTATTCCATGTGTAGCTCATGTGTAATTAGTTTCATATGTAATCTGTGTATAATTTCACTTTGTTTTTTTTTTTATTACTTTTTGACGGTTAAGTCTTCTCTTTTCGAACGCCATTTTTTGCTGACTTCAAAAAAGGAGCAGGAGGTTATCAATTTTGTGTACCGATTTTAAAAATTCTCTTTTGTTTGAAAGGACTTGCTTGCACCTTGTCCCACAATTTTTTCGAAAAGCAATTGAGCCTAAATACGACAATAGCAACGGCATTGACGAAAAATGTTTTAAGCTCAAGTTTTGCTCAGGAGTTATGTGACAAACTAACATAATACAGTTTTTTCTATTATAATTGTTAGCAGAAACAACTGACGTAAGTTCAACAAAACAAATTTCTATAAAAAGATTTTGTTATAATGAGAAAACGTCCAATACTCAGAATTCTTTTTTTAACCGAATTCTTTACTTTTCTGTCATTTGAACCGATTTTCAAAATTATTTTTTTGTTTGAAGGGGTTGCTTGCATTTTCTGCCACTTTTAATCGAACGGGTAATTTGACCGCTCGAAATATTGATCATCGCACAGCTTCGCAATTTATGGACTGACTTTGAAAAATACGTCTTATTTGAAAGGGTATGCTTGCGGGTTGGCCCTATAGAAATTTAAGTGAAAATCGGACGGTTAAAGTGTCCACACTAAATACTGATTTCTGGCCTAATTACCAAAATTTTTTATTTGAAAGGCGTGAAAGATTTTGTACTATGAAAAATTTCGGATTTTCTCTTTGCAGTAATGTCGTTTTTTACAGAATTATTGTTTTAAGAAATGTGCTACGTCTGCTAATATTTTTATTCTTTGAAAAAATTCTATTGTAGAAAATTTTATTATATTCATAAATTTGGTCGGATTTGCATCCGATAATCTCAATGTAATATCTGAACAATAAAACTCGGTAGATAGTGGCTTTTAAATCTTGCCTATGATTACCCACCCATTTTGAAGATTGATTGCAGATACAGAATTATTGTTTTAAGAAATGTGCTACTTCTGCTAATATTCTTATTCTTTGGAAAAGTTCTATTGTAGAAAATTTTATTATATTCATAAATTTGGTCGGATTTACATCCGATAATCTTAATATCTGTAATATCTGATCAATAAAAATCGGTAGATAGTGGCTTTTAAATCTTGCCTATGATTACCCACCCATTTTGGGGGATGAAAAATACATTCGCCATAAAAAGCTATAAGAACTACAAGAGTGCTTCAATACGGAGGCTAACAAAATAGTATTACAAATAGTATTACTAGATGGCTTTCAATTTATCCATGAATCTCTAAGAAGCTTTTTAAGACTAGAACTTATTGAACGACCTTGAAAAGTCGGAGTTTGAATGATAGAAGCTTAGATGACATGAAAATTAAAATCTAATTGAAATTTTGTCATATGCCTTAGGTGTTTTGGCTTCATTTAAGGACTTTCTCATTCTAAAACCCCTATTATCTATAAACCGAAAGACAAAGTTAAAAATATACTGATGCTTCTTTTTCAAATAATGGAAAAAAATATCAAGTGTAATTTTTCTTCTTGTATGTAATTTCGAACCCGGTCATGTGTAATTTCCAAACTCTTCATTGGCAACACTGATTTTAGGTAGGATTTCATCTGCACTGCAACTATTATTGCAACATATTATGCATTGTAGAATAATATACAAGGTAGCCGCATAACTAATACAAATGTACATTTCCGAAATGACAAAAATTAATAGAGAGTGTATGTGTGTGTTTGTATAACAAAAGCACCAAACATACGTGTTGTATTGTGTGTGCAACGTAGTTATTTCACATATACACAACATTAGATAGTTCGTACCGCGAAAAAAAATAATCAGCTGGCGTTCCAGGGCTACATCGTATATTATTCTACCATGATATTATGTTGCAATAAAGGTGAAAGTACATAGCATGATCATAAATTATCGATTTTCTTGAAAAAACTAAAATAGTACATGTCGATCACGGCTATTTTGCCATTATGGCACGATATATGCCAAGGCTCGCAACGTTCTATTCAGAAGGAACTAGATAATAATTATAAAAAGTATTTATTTAGCATTATTTTTTTCATCTGTATAACGTTTTAGCATATTGTTTTGGTCCATTTAGCATTCGTCCAGATAACTTTTCTGTCCACACTGGGTAGCGTATATCCTTGACTTTCAAGAGCTGAAAGGTTTGCAATAGCAGTTTCCTACGAAGAGTAATTTCCCCTATATACATTGCGACTAAAAAAAATCTGTTTTTTAGCCAAGGATATTTTAAATGATATATAAATATTTAAATAACGTTGAAAAATTTTCAGGTTTTTAGTTCTTAGAATTGATTTTGAGTCTACTGGACAATACCTATCATTTTATTGCTATTTTTAAATGCTTACTGAACTTTATTGTTAATTTTTTTCTCATCATAAATTTTTATTCAAAAAGTCTTCTGAGCATACTGAATAAATAAATGATCTCAATACATTTTAAACTGAAATAATAAACTGAATAAATAAACGATCTCAATATATTTTATATTAGTTTTCCATTTTCTAATATTCTTAACAGTATATCTAAAAGCATACGTATCTCAGACGTATCGTTATCTTTAACGTACAAAAAATAACATAATCTTTCTAGGATTAAAATTCGCTTAGTTCATTATATAAAAGTTAGCCAATTTTTTTTTTAGACCAGCACTCAGGGGATGGACCTACACTTATGCAATGCATTGTGCCGGAACTAGGAAAATTGATTATGGGAAGGAGGATAGATGAAGTAGTGTCTGTGGACATTCGACTTGAACTTTCCCACACTGAAAGTGACTGGAAATACATCTGCGGGGAGTTTATTCCACATACGAACTGTTCGACCAAAGTACGAATTCTCTCTGTAATGTGTAGTGCTATTCACTGGCAGATCGACCATAAATTAATGAAAACCGTGTTGTGCGCAAAAGTGATTGGCTTTCGGGAACAAGTTCCCTCATTTCATTGGAACACATTCCATTATAGTAGCGATAGAACAGTATGTTTCGCTACATTGCGTCGATGCTCCAGTGAGTCAAAAGGTTTAGCTACCATACTGTCACCGATAAGCTTCTTCGCCCTCTCCTGTACGCGGTCGAGTAACTTCAAAATAGTTTTTGAAGCACCGGCCCATACATGAGAGTTGTATTCCATTTTTGGTCGGATATAGGTGGTATAAATATTAAGGAGATCAGATGAACTGAAGAAGTCCTTGCACCGTCTCAAAAATCCGAGGCACTTGAATGCTGCTTTTGCGACTTGAAAAATGTGATCATTCCATCAAACATCCTATACCCTCCATAATTACAGATTAAGCAACATGTTCCGCCATACGCCTGTGCGTAAGCATACAACATTGGGTCTTTCGAGCGTTAAAATCGACCCTTTTCACATGACCCCATTTGGAGATTGTTATAAGATCACGATTAAATGTATCGTTCATGTTTTGCCTCTTGGCCCCAATCTCCGGCAGGCTTGGGATATTGATGAATGAATAAGAATGAAAAATGCTACTGTCATCTGCGCAAGAGTAGATAGGGTTGGAAGTTTGACAGAGCAGGTCATTAAGAAAGATAAGAAATAGGGTAGGAGAAAGAACGGAGCCCTGCGGTACCCCTGAATTAATCTTGAACTCGTTTGATGGGATTTAATTTAAGACAACTTTTTTTTCTTTATAACGGTTTTATTTATAATTAATCTAACAATAAGTCATCAAATCTTAACTCTAAAAATGTTTAATTTTAGTTTGATGGAGTTTAATTTAAGACAACTTTTTTTTCTTTTTAACGGTTATATTTATAATTAATCTAACAATAAGTCATCAAATCTTAACTCTAAAAATGTTTAATTTTTAGCTCCAGCCAATGC
Organism: Panzeria rudis; assembly: GCA_956483635.1. NCBI lineage: Eukaryota > Metazoa > Arthropoda > Insecta > Diptera > Tachinidae > Panzeria > Panzeria rudis. The sequence continues at coordinate 55,440 of CATQFL010000088.1, read as the reverse complement.
CAGACAAAATCATTTCTTTCAGCGGTTGGTTCTTTGGTTGTATACGTATCTCGTGTTCGGCTGAGAGCAAGAGTGTTCCTCCTTCTCAGCCGAGAGTGGCCCCTAAAGTTAACGATGTTTCCGGCTAGGGGATTTGGGTGCAACTCGAGTTTTTATGTATCTTGTCACGTGTTTAGAAAATACTGTCTTAACTAGCGTCACATCTTAATCTTTATGAGTTCGCTTGTTTCTGACTTACCATGGCGTTGCTGTAATCGTACGGAGTATTTTATTTTGTCGCCTTTGAATTTTTCTACATTTAATGCGGAGGCAGTGCCCCACAACTGGATACCGTAGGACCATATTGGTTTTAGAATGGGGTTGTGTAAAAGGAGCTTACAATCTAGGCTTAGAGTAGAGTTCCTTCCAATAAACAAATTCATCTGAAATGCTTTTAATTTCACTTGGGTCACCTTTGCATTAATGTAAGACATTTTTTTGAAGTCTAACCAGCCCACAGCTCAAAACCGGCCTCTTGCCAACGAAAACAGTGGTTTCAATTTTGATCGACTTGAGGCTTCAATAGAAAATTTAATACAAACCGTAAATTTTTTTACAACCAACATGACCTGCATGATGCAGGAAGTGTTGAAAATGCAGTATACATTATTGCAGCCTGCATTTAACAAACCATGAACTTAAAAATCTGTTTCTGGAACGCAAACGGCATCCGCCAACATAAAAACGAACTAGAATACTTCATGATGGATGAACAAATTGATGTTATGCTTATCTCTGAGACGCACTTGACTGCTAGAAGTTTTTTTAAAATCAACGGATATACTCTCTACGACACAAAGGACCCCCAAGGTAGAGCTTGTGGTGGCTCGGGTATACTAATAAAATCGCGATTAAAACACTACTTAATGAGTGATCATTGTGAAGACTATCTTCAAGCAACTAACATCTGCATTGAAGCTTTTCATCAAAACCTTCATCAATTTACTCTCCTCCCAGGTACTCTATTACAGAAAATCAATATAGTACTTTTTTTAATTCACTAGGCCCACGCTTGGCCGCCCGTGATTACAACGCTAAGCACACGTTCTGGGGATCTCGCCTCATCACGCGAAAGGATCGCGTTTTGTTTGACACAATTTGAAAAATGCGGTTAAATGTTATATCAAGTAGGCAGCCAACTTACTGCCCAACAGATCGCCGAAAAATACCTGATGTTATTGATTTTGGAGTTGTAAAGGGTGTGCGCAGCGAAATGATCCAAGTTGAAGTATCTTTAGATTTGTCTTCAGATCACTCACCAACTATTGTCACTATATATTCACATACAACATATTCACCCACTTGTGATTTAACGATGACAACCACACGTATAAATTGGTTGAAATACCAGCAATATTTGAGTGCTCATTGCCCAGAAAATATTCCATTAAAAACGCCTGCATACATAGATGACTCCATTAGAATGTTTGAGGCAAATCTTAAGCAAGCTGCTCTAAATGCTACTACTACAAATCTTCAGGTGAGATATAATAAAATTTTTTCCGACTTAAGCGCGCTATTAAAGAAAAAGGAAAAATTTATATGGACAGAAATAGGACAAGATTTACCTATTTCATATGCCAGTAAATCATTACAAAAACATGACATTAACAAACCAGTAATTGCGAAAGAACTTTTAGCAATCCATTGGAGTATACATTTTTTCAAACCTTACCTGTATGACAGAAAATTTATAGTTGTGACAGCTCATAGACCTTTAATTTCACTATTTTCCCACAAAAACCCTTCGTCAAAAATTATTTATAAAAAGGGAAGAATGAATACAAACACTAATGCACTTTCTAGGATAGAATATATATATATATATATATATATATATATATATATATATATATATATATATATATATATATATATATATATATATATATATATATATATATATATATATATATATATATATATATATATATATATATATATATATATATATATATATATATATATATATATATATATATATATATATATAATATATATATATATAATATATAACGAGTGATTTTTTTGCTATTATCTTTTTGGCAACACTAGTTTTGACAGCTCACGCACGTTTTGTATCTTGTGTCACTGTCAAACATCTTCAGTTTGGTCTATAATTTAATCATGAATCGTCTTACAAACGAACAACGCCAAATTTTTGGTGAATGGGCTCTTGAAAAGTTAGATGAAGATCCACTTTTTTATCGAAGAATTGTGTTCAGCGACGAGGCTCATTTCTGGTTGAATGGATACGTGAACAAGCAAAACTGCCGTATTTGGAGTGAAGAGCAGCCAGAAGCATTGCAAGAGCTACCAATGCATCCACAAAAAACAACCGTTTGGTGCGGATTATGAACTGGCGGCATCATTGGGCCGTATTTCTTCAAAGATGATGCGAATCACAACGTTACTGTGAATGGTGAGCGCTACCGTGCGATGATAACAAACTTTTTTCTGCCCAAAATGGAAGAGCTTGACTTGCATGACATGTGGTTTCAACAAGACGGTGCCACATGCCACACAGCACGCGAAACAATGGACCAATTGAGAGGCGAGTTCGGTGAACAGTTTATTTCACGCTTGGGACCAGTCAATTGGCCGCCCAGATCGTGCGATTTAACGCCTCTAGACTATTTTTTGTGGGGCTATGTTAAGGCTAATGTCTATAGCGACAAGCCCGCTTCGATTGACGCACTGGAAGCCAACATTGCCAACATTATTCGTGAGATACCGGCCGAAATGTTGGAAAGAGTATGCCAAAATTGGACTAAGCGGATGGACCATTTGAGGCGCAGCCGCGGCCAACATTTGCATGAAATAATCTTCAAACATTAAATTATATCGACCCAACTATCGATCCAAATAAATATTTCATGCATTTTTCTGAATTTTATGTGTTTTTTTTTTTGTTTACTTTCCGATAGTTCTTATAAAATCACCCATTATATATATATATATATATATATATATATATATATATATATATATATATATATATATATATATATAAATATATATATATATATATATATATATATATATATATATATATATATATATATATATATATATATATATATATATATATATATATATATATATATATATATATATATATATATATATATATATATATATATATATATATATATATATATATATATATATATTATATATATATATATATATATATATATATATATATATATATATATATATATATATATATATATATATATATATATATATATATATATATTCTATCCTAGAAAGTGCATTAGTGCTTGTATTCATTCTTCCCTTTTTATAAATAATTTTTGACGAAGGGTTTTTGTGGGAAAATAGTGAAATTAAAGGTCTATGAGCTGTCACAACTATAAATTTTCTGTCATACAGGTAAGGTTTGAAAAAATGTATACTCCAATGGATTGCTAAAAGTTCTTTCGCAATTACTGGTTTGTTAATGTCATGTTTTTGTAATGATTTACTGGCATATGAAATAGGTAAATCTTGTCCTATTTCTGTCCATATAAATTTTTCCTTTTTCTTTAATAGCGCGCTTAAGTCGGAAAAAATTTTATTATATCTCACCTGAAGATTTGTAGTAGTAGCATTTAGAGCAGCTTGCTTAAGATTTGCCTCAAACATTCTAATGGAGTCATCTATGTATGCAGGCGTTTTTAATGGAATATTTTCTGGGCAATGAGCACTCAAATATTGCTGGTATTTCAACCAATTTATACGTGTGGTTGTCATCGTTAAATTACAAGTGGGTGAATATGTTGTATGTGAATATATAGTGACAATAGTTGGTGAGTGATCTGAAGACAAATCTAAAGATACTTCAACTTGGATCATTTCGCTGCGCACACCCTTTACAACTCCAAAATCAATAACATCAGGTATTTTTCGGCGATCTGTTGGCCAGTAAGTTGGCTGCCTACTTGATATAACATTTAACCGCATTTTTCAAATTGTGTCAAACAAAACGCGACCCTTTCGCGTGATGAGGCGAGATCCCCAGAACGTGTGCTTAGCGTTGTAATCACGGGCGGCCAAGCGTGGGCCTAGTGAATTAAAAAAAGTACTATATTGATTTTCTGTAATAGAGTACCTGGGAGGAGAGTAAATTGATGAAGGTTTTGATGAAAAGCTTCAATGCAGATGTTAGTTGCTTGAAGATAGTCTTCACAATGATCACTCATTAAGTAGTGTTTTAATCGCGATTTTATTAGTATACCCGAGCCACCACAAGCTCTACCTTGGGGGTCCTTTGTGTCGTAGAGAGTATATCCGTTGATTTTAAAAAAACTTCTAGCAGTCAAGTGCGTCTCAGAGATAAGCATAACATCAATTTGTTCATCCATCATGAAGTATTCTAGTTCGTTTTTATGTTGGCGGATGCCGTTTGCGTTCCAGAAACAGATTTTTAAGTTCATGGTTTGTTAAATGCAGGCTGCAATAATGTATACTGCATTTTCAACACTTCCTGCATCATGCAGGTCATGTTGGTTGTAAAAAAATTTACGGTTTGTATTAAATTTTCTATTGAAGCCTCAAGTCGATCAAAATTGAAACCACTGTTTTCGTTGGCAAGAGGCCGGTTTTGAGCTGTGGGCTGGTTAGACTTCAAAAAAATGTCTTACATTAATGCAAAGGTGACCCAAGTGAAATTAAAAGCATTTCAGATGAATTTGTTTATTGGAAGGAACTCTACTCTAAGCCTAGATTGTAAGCTCCTTTTACACAACTCCATTCTAAAACCAATATGGTCCTACGGTATCCAGTTATGGGGCACTGCCTCCGCATTAAATGTAGAAAAATTCAAAGGCGACAAAATAAAATACTCCGTACGATTACAGCAACGCCATGGTAAGTCAGAAACAAGCGAGCTCATAAAGATTAAGATGTGACGCTAGTTAAGACAGTATTTTCTAAACACGTGACAAGATACATAAAAACTCGAGTTGCACCCAAATCCCCTAGCCGGAAACATCGTTAACTTTAGGGGCCACTCTCGGCTGAGAAGGAGGAACACTCTTGCTCTCAGCCGAACACGAGATACGTATACAACCAAAGAACCAACCGCTGAAAGAAATGATTTTGTCTGGCATTGGCTGGAGCTAAAAATTAAACATTTTTAGAGTTAAGATTTGATGACTTATTGTTAGATTAATTATAAATATAACCGTTAAAAAGAAAAAAAAAGTTGTCTTAAATTAAACTCCATCAAACTAAAATTAAACATTTTTAGAGTTAAGATTTGATGACTTATTGTTAGATTAATTATAAATATAACCGTTATAAAGAAAAAAAAGTTGTCTTAAATTAAATCCCATCAAACGAGTTCAAGATTAATTCAGGGGTACCGCAGGGCTCCGTTCTTTCTCCTACCCTATTTCTTATCTTTCTTAATGACCTGCTCTGTCAAACTTCCAACGCTATCTACTCTTGCGCAGATGACAGTAGCATTTTTCATTCTTATTCATTCATCAATATCCCAAGCCTGCCGGAGATTGGGGCCAAGAGGCAAAACATGAACGATACATTTAGTCGTGATCTTATAACAATCTCCAAATGGGGTCATGTGAAAAGGGTCGATTTTAACGCTCGAAAGACCCAATGTTGTATGCTTACGCACAGGCGTATGGCGGAACATGTTGCTTAATCTGTAATTATGGAGGGTATAGGATGTTTGATGGAATGATCACATTTTTCAAGTCGCAAAAGCAGCATTCAAGTGCCTCGGATTTTTGAGACGGTGCAAGGACTTCTTCAGTTCATCTGATCTCCTTAATATTTATACCACCTATATCCGACCAAAAATGGAATACAACTCTCATGTATGGGCCGGCGCTTCAAAAACTATTTTGAAGTTACTCGACCGCGTACAGGAGAGGGCGAAGAAGCTTATCGGTGACAGTATGGTAGCTAACCCTTTTGACTCACTGGAGCATCGACGCAATGTAGCGAAACATACTGTTCTATCGCTACTATAATGGAATGTGTTCCAATGAAATTAGGGAACTTGTTCCCGAAAGCCAATCACTTTTGCGCACAACACGGTTTTCATTAATTTATGGTCGATCTGCCAGTGAATAGCACTACACATTACAGAGAGAATTCGTACTTTGGTCGAACAGTTCGTATGTGGAATAAACTCCCCGCAGATGTATTTCCAGTCACTTTCAGTGTGGGAAAGTTCAAGTCGAATGTCCACAGACACTACTTCATCTATCCTCCTTCCCATAATCAATTTTCCTAGTTCCGGCACAATGCATTGCATAAGTGTAGGTCCATCCCCTGAGTGCTGGTCTAAAAAAAAAATTGGCTAACTTTTATATAATGAACTAAGCCAATTTTAATCCTAGAAAGATTATGTTATTTTTTGTACGTTAAAGATAACGATACGTCTGAGAGACGTATGCTTTTAGATATACTGTTAAGAATATTAGAAAATGGAAAACTAATAGAAAATATATTGAGATCGTTTATTTATTCAGTTTATTATTTCAGTTTAAAATGTATTGAGATCATTTATTTATTCAGTATGCTCAGAAGACTTTTTGAATAAAAATTTATGATGAGAAAAAAATTAACAATAAAGTTCAGTAAGCATTTAAAAATAGCAATAAAATGATAGGTATTGTCCAGTAGACTCAAAATCAATTCTAAGAACTAAAAACCTGAAAATTTTTCAACGTTATTTAAATATTTATATATCATTTAAAATATCCTTGGCTAAAAAACAGATTTTTTAGTCGCAATGTATATAGGGGAAATTACTCTTCGTAGGAAACTGCTATTGCAAACCTTTCAGCTCTTGAAAGTCAAGGATATACGCTACCCAGTGTGGACAGAAAAGTTATCTGGACGAATGCTAAATGGACCAAAACAATATGCTAAATGCAATATGCTAAAACGTTATACAGATGAAAAAAATAATGCTAAATAAATACTTTTTATAATTATTATCTAGTTCCTTCTGAATAGAACGTTACGAGCCTTGGCATATATCGTGCCATAATGGCAAAATAGCCGTGATCGACATGTACTATTTTAGTTTTTTCAAGAAAATCGATAATTTATGATCATGCTATGTACTTTCACCTTTATTGCAACATAATATCATGGTAGAATAATATACGAGGTAGCCCTGGAACGCCAGCTGATTATTTTTTTTTCGCGGTACGAACTATCTAATGTTGTGTATATGTGAAATAACTACGTTGCACACACAATACAACACGTATGTTTGGTGCTTTTGTTATACAAACACACACATACACTCTCTATTAATTTTTGTCATTTCGGAAATGTACAGTTGTATTAGTTATGCGGCTACCTTGTATATTATTCTACAATGCATAATATGTTGCAATAATAGTTGCAGTGCAGATGAAATCCTACCTAAAATCAGTGTTGCCAATGAAGAGTTTGGAAATTACACATGACCGGGTTCGAAATTACATACAAGAAGAAAAATTACACTTGATATTTTTTTCCATTATTTGAAAAAGAAGCATCAGTATATTTTTAACTTTGTCTTTCGGTTTATAGATAATAGGGGTTTTAGAATGAGAAAGTCCTTAAATGAAGCCAAAACACCTAAGGCATATGACAAAATTTCAATTAGATTTTAATTTTCATGTCATCTAAGCTTCTATCATTCAAACTCCGACTTTTCAAGGTCGTTCAATAAGTTCTAGTCTTAAAAAGCTTCTTAGAGATTCATGGATAAATTGAAAGCCATCTAGTAATACTATTTGTAATACTATTTTGTTAGCCTCCGTATTGAAGCACTCTTGTAGTTCTTATAGCTTTTTATGGCGAATGTATTTTTCATCCCCCAAAATGGGTGGGTAATCATAGGCAAGATTTAAAAGCCACTATCTACCGATTTTTATTGATCAGATATTACAGATATTAAGATTATCGGATGTAAATCCGACCAAATTTATGAATATAATAAAATTTTCTACAATAGAACTTTTCCAAAGAATAAGAATATTAGCAGAAGTAGCACATTTCTTAAAACAATAATTCTGTATCTGCAATCAATCTTCAAAATGGGTGGGTAATCATAGGCAAGATTTAAAAGCCACTATCTACCGAGTTTTATTGTTCAGATATTACATTGAGATTATCGGATGCAAATCCGACCAAATTTATGAATATAATAAAATTTTCTACAATAGAATTTTTTCAAAGAATAAAAATATTAGCAGACGTAGCACATTTCTTAAAACAATAATTCTGTAAAAAACGACATTACTGCAAAGAGAAAATCCGAAATTTTTCATAGTACAAAATCTTTCACGCCTTTCAAATAAAAAATTTTGGTAATTAGGCCAGAAATCAGTATTTAGTGTGGACACTTTACCCGTCCGATTTTCACTTAAACCCGCAAGCATACCCTTTCAAATAAGACGTATTTTTCAAAGTCAGTCCATAAATTGCGAAGTTGTGCGATGATCAATATTTCGAGCGGTCAAATTACCCGTTCGATTAAAAGTGGCAGAAAATGCAAGCAACCCCTTCAAACAAAAAAATAGTTTTGAAAATCGGTTCAAATGACAGAAAAGTAAAGAATTCGGTTAAAAAAAGAATTCTGAGTATTGGACGTTTTCTCATTATAACAAAATCTTTTTATAGAAATTTGTTTTGTTGAACTTACGTCAGTTGTTTCTGCTAACAATTATAATAGAAAAAACTGTATTATGTTAGTTTGTCACATAACTCCTGAGCAAAACTTGAGCTTAAAACATTTTTCGTCAATGCCGTTGCTATTGTCGTATTTAGGCTCAATTGCTTTTCGAAAAAATTGTGGGACAAGGTGCAAGCAAGTCCTTTCAAACAAAAGAGAATTTTTAAAATCGGTACACAAAATTGATAACCTCCTGCTCCTTTTTTGAAGTCAGCAAAAAATGGCGTTCGAAAAGAGAAGACTTAACCGTCAAAAAGTAATAAAAAAAAACAAAGTGAAATTATACACAGATTACATATGAAACTAATTACACATGGAATAAGTGTAGGGTACCTTACCCATATAGTCATACAATATGCAAAGTGAGTACTGACCAACTTCAACTTGTAGAGTGTCTTCAAACTAAAAGGCGATTGAATTACACAAATTGAAGTGTGTCAAAAAAGCTAATGACCACTCGCATATTGTTGACACATTCTATTTTTTTAAATACATATAAATGTGAAAACACATGTACGTACGTTTGTAATTTAAGTGTAACTTAAGAATATTGAGTGATTCAGAAATCACTCTATACTAGACAATTAAAATAGTATATAACCAGAAGAAATTATATGAATAAATCAGACTGTAACTTACAACATAAACTGGCTCTTCAGCCTTGTCGTATTTTACTATCTCGCAACTTTTGGCACCTCTTTTGAGCGCCTATTAATTAAGCTGGTCTCCCTGACAGCTGGATAAACAAAACAAGGGACTATAGGACAAAAAAAACCATAAACATTGACCCGTACACACCACATGGCGACCCTGTCCACTCGAACTATAAAAATTTTTTTTATCCTGCCATTAGAAAATAAAGACAAGAACAAAAATTTCATATTTCCAAAAAAAAAAAAACACAATAAATGTCAGAAGATGAAGTCAACGCAATAGTAGCCCGATGGGAAAAGTATCTCCAAGAAAACAACCTAGACGAATACGTGCCCGAGAAAACGCACCAAGGAGACACATCGATTCCACAATATATACCAACTCCACTCACCAAAGGGCCAAAAGCAATATCGTTGGAAGAATACAGAAGAAGAATGCACAAAGGCAACACTACAAATAATAACACTACCAGCACTAAGAACAAACGTAAAAGGGCTGAAAAAAAATCCCAAATCAGAAAGGAGGCAGCCATACTCTACAAAGAACTAAAACTGGCACCAACGACGTCAGCAAAACAAACAATTAAAGAATTCAAACAGAAAAACTAAACATTCTAATTTGAAATGACATGGTGGAAGAAAATCTTGCAATCAATTCCCCTACTGGTAGCCGGGTATAAGGTAGGGAAAACGAAGGAGGAAGAAAAAAACGACGAACTAGTGCAGACATTGAAGGACATCAAGACATACAAGAGGACAAACTGGATGTCGCGGAAATAGCCTTGATAATAATAAGCACTGTCATAGTTGTTGCGTACGTAATAAAAATTCTCATCCGAACAACAACGCCAATAATGTCGAATTACAAAAATAGAATTATACAAAAATTTTTAACAATATTAATAGTGGTAGGAATAGTATTATATATAGCTTACAAAGTCAATAAGTATTTTAAAAATTATGTAACTAAACATAAATATAGGAACAATTGTACAATAACAGACGTTTAAAACAAACACAAAGATTCTTTCCAATTTAGAACAAAATAAATCAATAGTAAAAAAAAATTAAGTAACTTAAACTCATGTACTCCCCATACAAAACCTCTTATTGGGTGATTTTATAAGAACTATCGGAAAGTAAAAAAAAAAAACACATAAAATTCAGAAAAATGCATGAAATATTTATTTGGGTCGATAGTTGGGTCGATATAATTTAATGTTTGAAGATTATTTCATGCAAATGTTGGCCGCGGCTGCGCCTCAAATGGTCCATCCGCTTAGTCCAATTTTAGCATACTCTTTCCAACATTTCGGCCGGTATCTCACGAATAATGTTGGCAATGTTGGCTTCCAGTGCGTCAATCGAAGCGGGCTTGTCGCTATAGACATTAGCCTTAACATAGCCCCACAAAAAATAGTCTAGAGGCGTTAAATCGCACGATCTGGGCGGCCAATTGACTGGTCCCAAGCGTGAAATAAACTGTTCACCGAACTCGCCTCTCAATTGGTCCATTGTTTCGCGTGCTGTGTGGCATGTGGCACCGTCTTGTTGAAACCACATGTCATGCAAGTCAAGCTCTTCCATTTTGGGCAGAAAAAAGTTTGTTATCATCGCACGGTAGCGCTCACCATTCACAGTAACGTTGTGATTCGCATCATCTTTGAAGAAATACGGCCCAATGATGCCGCCAGCCCATAATCCGCACCAAACGGTTGTTTTTTGTGGATGCATTGGTAGCTCTTGCAATGCTTCTGGCTGCTCTTCACTCCAAATACGGCAGTTTTGCTTGTTCACGTATCCATTCAACCAGAAATGAGCCTCGTCGCTGAACACAATTCTTCGATAAAAAAGTGGATCTTCAGAGCACGCATTTTGGTAATAAAATTCAATAATTTGCAAGCGTTGTTCGTTTGTAAGACGATTCATGATTAAATTATAGACCAAACTGAAGATGTTTGACTGTGACACAAGATACAAAACGTGCGTGAGCTGTCAAAACTAGTGTTGCCAAAAAGATAATAGCAAAAAAATCACTCGTTATTAATTGTCATAGTATTTGTAATATTTGTATTATACAATTTTAAAATACTTTAAACACTACATAATTAAAAATAGAAATATAAGCGGTATTAATACAATATAAATCAAAAGTATACGTTTAAAATGTTTAATCAAAATATTATTATCTAAATGGAAGAGAATATTTCAAAATTAAAAGAAGTATTAAAAAACTAGAACATATACAAATAAAACCGTAAAAGCAAAACTAGAATACATTGAAAGTATCAGAAAAGATTTTATTTAGCAGAAAATGAACAAGAAGATAATGATAAAATAATAGCCTTAAAACTTGAATTCAACAACCTTTACAAAAGTATAAAAGAATATTTGACAGACATAGAAACAGAAGAGAACACCATGGCAGCATTCAGTCTAGAAACCACTTCAAGAGCACTACCATTATTCAATGGCAATTATATCGAATTAGAAAGCTTTATAATAACCGCAGAACTAATCAATAAAACCCTGTCACACGCAGCGAAAATAGATTTCCTTCAGTATGTTTATCATTCTAAATTAACATCGCAGGTCAGAACAGCCATTGGTAGCTATAATAAACCAGGAAATTTCGAGGCACTCAAGAAGTTATTAGAACAACGTTACAGAAGCAACAAAACAATTCCGGAATTACAAACTAAACTTAATACATTATGTCAAGGGAAAATGTCAATTAATTCGTATAAAGAGAAAATAACAGGCATTATAGATAATCTTAATAATTTAGGAATAGAAGAACTAGGTAATCAAGCTTCAGAAGCCGAGAAAAACATCATAATTAGATTAAATAATAAACTGGCTTTAGAAACATTCAAACGAGGGTTAAATGAGTATTTTAAATCGACCATATATGCTGCTCGACTAACTTGCAATTGAAATTGAGAATGAAAAGAAAACAACACATAACGAAATTCTACATTTCAGAAAAGAGAATCCACGATATCAACAAACAAAATCACAGAAACAACCACACATCTTCTAACTACAACAGTAACAGGCCACACAACAACCAGAACTTAAACAGAAACAATAATTTCACTAAAAACAATAATCTCAATAATAACTATAGAAATAATAACAATTTCTCTGGAGGCAACAGTTTTAATAGGAATAACAACTTCAATTCTAATAGAAACAACAGAGTTAATAACAAGAATAATTTTAATACAAAGAGTAGAGGAATGGAAAACAACACATACAGAAACAATAACAATATACATATACAAACTATTCAAGATTCGGGAAACGCAATAGGCTCGGAATACATGGATATCCCGGACAGCCAAATCTAAGAATATGCAAAATTTCAGATAATACAAATTTCATTATCACAACTTACAAAAATAAGAAATTAACATTTCTTGTCGACACAGGAGCCGACATATCATTCTGTCGCATGCAAAAAGAATTCGAAGGTGAACAATATAACCCAGAAGAAAAATACAAATTCACAGGAACCACTACAGAAGAAATAAACTCTTTAGGCACAATAGATTTAGAACTAACATTGACTGACGAAAAATGTAATCACTCTTTCCAATTAGTAAAATCAAATTTTCCAATAGAAACAGATGGCATAATAGGTAGGGACTTTCTGAAGAAATATCTCTGCAAAAAAGATTACGAAACATTTACAATATCTGTATTCAAGAATAATACTGCCATTACTCTGCCAATGCATACAAAAGCCATTACGTCATTAAACATAAAAATTCCCCCAAGAACAGAAATAATGCAAGCAATAAAATTAAACTTAAATGAAGATAGTGTAATTTTTAATGAACAAAAGAATAAAATAAGTGTAGTAGGCTTAGAAACTTATACAAAACCCAACAAATAGTTTATATTCGATATGAATCTATTTTATTTTTCTACACCTGTATACAATTAGAAATCCATTGGATAACAATAAAAGTATTATAAGGCAAAATGAAAAATAAAAACCAAATTGAACCTTTAAGAAATTTATTATTTGACATATTGTCACAATTATATTTTAAATGAAATTTATTTGTTGGTGGTTATTAAGCAATTATCTATATGCATTTCATTGGCTCTTTTACCAAATCGTCAGTAGACTTCAACGACAACTTTGAACATTTAAACCTCTTATTTTATGTACAGACTTTCAAAACCCATCTGAGAATTTACAAACGATAATATTTTTGAAAATCACAAAAGAATAAAATAAGTGTAGTAGGCTTAGAAACTTATACAAAACCCAACAAATAGTTTATATTCGATATGAATCTATTTTATTTTTCTACACCTGTATACAATTAGAAATCCATTGGATAACAATAAAAGTATTATAAGGCAAAATGAAAAATAAAAACCAAATTGAACCTTTAAGAAATTTATTATTTGACATATTGTCACAATTATATTTTAAATGAAATTTATTTGTTGATGGTTATTAAGCAATTGTCTATATGCATTTCATTGGCGCTTTTACCAAATCGTCAGTAGACTTCAACGACAACTTTGAACATTTAAACCTCTTATTTTATGTACAGACTTTGAAAAACCATTTGAGAATTTACAAACGATAATATTTTTGAAAATCACAAAAGAATAAAATAAGTGTAGTAGGCTTAGAAACTTATACAAAACCCAACAAATAGTTTATATTCGATATGAATCTATTTTATTTTTCTACACCTGTATACAATTAGAAATCCATTGGATAACAATAAAAGTATTATAAGGCAAAATGAAAAATAAAAACCAAATTGAACCTTTAAGAAATTTATTATTTGACATATTGTCACAATTATATTTTAAATGAAATTTATTTGTTGATGGTTATTAAGCAATTGTCTATATGCATTTCATTGGCTCTTTTACCAAATCGTCAGTAGACTTCAACGACAACTTTGAACATTTAAACCTCTTATTTTATGTACAGACTTTCAAAACCCATCTGAGAATTTACAAACGATAATATTTTTGAAAATCACAAAAGAATAAAATAAGTGTAGTAGGCTTAGAAACTTATTCAAAACCCAACAAATAGTTTATATTCGATATGAATCTATTTTTATTTTTCTACACCTGTATACAATTAGAAATCCATTGGATAACAATAAAAGTATTATAAGGCAAAATGAAAAATAAAAACCAAATTGAACCTTTAAGAAATTTATTATTTGACATATTGTCACAATTATATTTTAAATGAAATTTATTTGTTGATGGTTATTAAGCAATTGTCTATATACATTTCATTGGCGCTTTTACCAAATCGTCAGTAGACTTCAACGACAACTTTGAACATAAAATAAGAGGTTTAAATGTTAAATAAGAAACGCGAAGCTCCCATTAAGATGTTCAAATCATCCCGCCATTATATATATATATATATATATATATATATATATATATATATATATATATATATATATATATATATATATATATATATATATATATATATATATATATATATATATATATATATATATATATATATATATATATATATATATATATATATATATATATATATATATATATATATATATATATATATATATATATATATATATATATATATATATATATATATATATATATATATATATATATATATATATATATATATATATATATATATAATGGCGGGATGATTTGAACATCTTAATGGGAGCTTCGCGTTTCTTATTCTTGGGATTGTACTGAGCAAAAAAGTCCACTAGACCATACGTCTACGGTGAAAATCGGGCTTACAGATTTTGACTTGGAGTTTTTTCTCAGACTTTATTTTTTGGAAAATTTGCAAATTTTCTTGGGCTCATATTTCGTAAACTATTTGAAATTTTGACTTATTTTTAAAAGTTAAGTTGTAGCTATTGTCTCGGACTACAATTTCTCTAAACATATTACTTAGAAAAACTTCGTTTTCATGGTGAAAAAGTCGAAAATGTAGAAAATTCACCACGTTTTGGATATTTTGGATAACAGCCAAACTATTGAGATTTTCAATCCAATACAATAATAAAAATTGTAGCCAAGACAATAGTTAAGAACTCTCTAGTACATCGCAAAAACATTGGAACGCTCCTTTAGGCAGTTTTGGCCTTGTGCAGTTTTTCGTGAAAATATGGATAAATTACAATTTTCAGTTGTTCATAGCGGAAAATCATAAAAATGTTCTATTTCTTATTTTTTTCCACTTTTTTTATCAGTTCGCAGCTTACTCTCGAAGTAGAAACAAGCATTAATTTGCCGTCGGTGAACAAAATAAACAGTATAAAAATATACAATATTTATAAAAAAAAGAAAAATATTCGCAACAACAAAGTATTAACAAACACCGTTTTGTTTAATATTTTACGTACCTATACATTTTTTCATTTCTTTTTGTAAAGTAAATTATAATTATAAGCAAGTAGGCACACAAACAACAAATATATTTGGTATTCGTACCAAATGAGTACGAATACAACAACAAACAACAGAAATGCCTACGTTACTGTTGTTGCTGCAGAATGTGATAACCCAGTAAACAAAAATTTACACTTGCGTACACGGGTACGCTCAAATTCAATGTCTATGACGGACCATAATATAAAAGTAAATTTTTTGATACCAGCTTCACAGCAAAGCACAAGTGCCAACAATATGATCCAACATCAAGCTGAAAAAGAAAAAACGACAGAAAGTGTCCCCTTAGAAACTGATTCAGAAAATCCAAATGGGTATTGATCGCTATTTTAAAGTGATAAATAATAAAAAAAGACAAAGAAGTCCAAGATCGAAAAACCTCGCTCCATTAGCGAAAATGGCCAAAGATGGTAAATCTGATGCGGCGCTCTCTGAAAACCGGTTTTCACTTCGACAAAACGACTTAGACGAAATCACCATTGTCAGGTCAAGCAAGCCGCCCCCAATATACTTAAGAGAGAAAAACTCAAATGAGCTAATTAAAAGGCTAGTACAATTAATCGGTGAAGAGGCGTTTTACGTGATCCCGATAACACGTGGTGCGATTAATGAAACAAAAATTCAAGTAAATGAAGAAAATCATTACCGCTCAGTAGTTTCGGAGTTTGAAACACAAGATAAAAATTTTTACACCTACCAATTGAAAAGTGCAAAAGGCCTCCAGGTAGTGATAAAAGGCATCGATTCATACGTGGATACAGAAGAGGTAAAAGCGGGTCTAATAAATAATAATTTTAAAGTAAAAAATGTTACTAACATTAAAAACAGAGAGCGAGTTCCCCAACCACTATTTCGTGTGGAAATGGAACCAGGTGATATGAAATTAAAAAGGAATGAAGTACACCCCATATACAGCTTAAGATATTTGCTGCACCGACGAGTTACCGTAGAGGAACCACACAAGCGAGCAGGGCCCATTCAATGTCTAAATTGCCAAGAATATGGCCACACCAAAACATATTGCAAGTTGCGCACCGTTTGTGTCGTCTGTGGTGAACTACACAGCACTGCCAATTGTGATAAGCAAAAAGATGATTCCAAAATGAAAAACTGTAGCAATTGCCATCAAAATCACACTGCAAACTACAGGGGCTGCCCAGTCTATGTACATGTTAAGCAGTCTTTGTCTAACAGACGTAATCACACCTATGCTCAACCTAATTTCGACAATACAAATTATCCCCAGTTGCGCCAACCAGCTACCAGCCGGCCTTCATACGCCAACATTTTTAAGGCCAACCAGCCCATAGCGCAAAACATACCAAACAGCCAGTTCTCGTACGCTAATGCTTTGAAGTCTAACCAGCCCCAGCTCAAAAACGGGCTCTTGCCAACGAAAACAGTGGTTTCAATTTTGATCGACTTGAGGCTTCAATAGAAAATTTAATACAAACCGTAAATTTTTCTACAACCAACATGACCTGCTTGATGCAGGAAGTGTTGAAAATGCAGTCTACATTATTGCAGGCTGCATCAAACAAGCCATGAACTTAAAAATCTGTTTCTGAAACGCAAACGGCATCCGCCAACATAAAAACGAACTAGAATACTTCATGATGGATAAACAAATTGATGTTATGCTTATCTCTGAGACGCACTTGACTGCTAGGAGTTTTTTAAATCAACGGATATACTCTCTACGACGCAAAGGACCCCCAAGGTAGAGCTTGTGGTGGCTCGGGTATAGTAATAAAATCGCGATTAAAACACTACTTAATGAGTGATCATTGTGAAGACTATCTTCAAGCAACTAACATCTGCATTGAAGCTTTTCATCAAAACCTGGTGATTTCATCAATTTACTCTCCCCCAGGTACTCTATTACAGAAAATCAGTATAGTAGATTTAATAATTCACTAGGCCCACGCTTTTTGGCCGCCGGTGATTACAACGCTAAGCACACGTTCTGGGGATCTCGCCTCATCACTCCAAAGGGTCGCGTTTTGTTTTACACAATTTCAAAACTGCTGTTAAATGTTATATCAAATGGGCAGCCAACTTACTGGCCAACAGATCGCCGAAAAATGCCTGATGTTATTGATTTTGGAGTAGTAAAGGGTGTGCCCAGCGAAATGATCCAAGTTGAAGCATCTTTAGATTTGTCTTCAGATCACTCACCAACTATTGTCACTATATATTCACATACAACATATTCACCCACTTGTGATTTAACGATGACAACCACACGTATAAATTGGTTGAAATACAAAAAATATTTGAGTGCTCATTGCACAGAAAATATTCCATTAAAAATGCCTGCTGAGATAGATGACTCTATTAGAATTTTTGAGGCGAGAGGGAGCTCTAATAAGGAAGATAATAATTTCTTCTGCCAACGAATCTATCGCTCAAACTTCTAATAAGAAAACAAAATCTGTCCCATGGTGGTCGAGCCATCTACAACAATTAAGAAATGAGAAACAAAATGTTTGGAGGCAATTTAGAAGCAATATGTCCACAGAAAATCTAATCGAATACAAAATAAAAAAATTCAGTTTTTAATAGAGCTAAAAAGCAGGCTAAAATAAAATCTTTCAATGAGCGTACTGAAAACATAAGACATTCTACCCCATCCGCAGATTTGATTCCTACCAAGACTCGGGTGTCTCTGCAGAAAAGCTTAAAAAGGCCTAATCAGTATGTGCGTTTGTTAAATTGGCGGAGCTAAATATTTTTCCGATATTTGCAGACAAATGTGGGAGAACCATATTTTTTTTTTAAATTCTGGAAAAGCCTTTGTGGAATAGCCTCGCTTTATTTTAGAAATTGTTTGCCAAAAATTGTATAAATTAATTTCGGTCTTTTTGAATATTTGTTCAAATGCAAGAACTTTCTATTGTAATTTAATAAAAAAGTATTTTAGGAAAAAGCCTTAATTAATATTTATTGTTCGAATTTTCAGTTTGAATAAAAAACATATGAAAAATATTAAAACAATTATGTCATAGAAATTTCAAAGCTATGTTGATATTTATAAATATAAATATTAAAGTTAAAAATGATAAAGTAGATTTCCAACACGCCTTCTCAACTTTAATCATTTTTTGATGTCATCCCCATTCCTTTAATACAAAATTGATGTTTAATTTTGGGTACTGGTTTTGTTAACATATCAGCAATCATTTTGTCCGTTGGCAAGTATTCTAGTTTCACAGTACCATTTTCAACAGCATCTCGTATAAAATGATAACGATAATGAATATGCTTAGTTCTAGAATGATGACTTCCGAAATTAGCCATATGTTGAGCACTTTGAGAGTCACACATAATTGTTGTAGGAACATTGACAGCATAACCAAATTCTTCTAATACATATCGCAAATACATAGCTTCTTTTGCACACTCTGTTAACGCCATGTATTCAGCTTCTGCACTAGATGTTGCAACAACGCGCTGTTTGCGTGATTCCCATGATATAGCCGCTCCTGCGAAAATAAAACAAAATCCTGATTGAGATTTGCGATCATTACAATCTTGAGCCCAATTGGCATCTACAAAACCCACTAGAGGCGAATTAGTTTTCTTATACATTAGTACATAATCTTTTGTTGATTTTAAATATCTAATAACTGCTAAAGCTGCATTCCAGTGTTGCTTTCTTGGATCTTGACAGAACTGCGAAAGCCTGTTCACACTACAAGAAATATCTGGCCTACTAAATACTGCTAGATGTAGCAAAGAACCTATAATTTCTTGAAACTTCGTCTTATCTATTTTTCCCTCTTCTCCGGGAATTTTAGGTTCTTTTTCGAGATTTATTTTGGATTGCATTGGTATTCTATTAGTTTTTGCATTTGTTAGACCATATTTTTCAATTAAGTTTTGAATATATGCTGGTTGACAAACAGTTAACGATCCGGGCTTCTGACTTATTTCGAGTCCTATACAGTGTTTAGGATCCTTCATGTCTCGAATTTCAAAATTATTTGATAGTAATGCAATTAAGCGATTAGTTAAAGTTTCATTACTACTTGCAATGATAATGTCGTCAACATATAGTGCTACTATAATAGAATCTTTGCCTGTGTTCATCGAATAAATACATTGATCATACTTTGATTTATTAAGATTAAATTCCTTCAGTACTGAATCTATCTTCTTATACCACTGTCGACTGGCTTGTTTAAGACCATATATTGACTTTTTCAGTAAACAAACTTTGTTTCTATTCATCTCATCGATAAAACCTTCGGGTTGGGCCATAAAAATTTTCTCATCTAAATTCCCATTCAAAAATGCTGTAGATACATCCAGCTGTCTCAATTTTAGGTCTTTTTCAACAGCAAGTGCGTATATTAAACGCAATGAAGATTGTCTTATGACTGGCGCAAATGTACTATTGTAATCAACACCATACTCCTGGGAATACCCTTTTGCTACTAAGCGCGCTTTTCGTTTGTCAATTTTACCATCAGGGGTGTACTTAGTTTTAAAAACCCACTTGCAGCCTATTGGCTTTCTACCTTTAGGTAAATCTACTAATTTCCAAGTACTGTTCATCATTATCGACCTATATTCTTCTTCAGTTGCAAGTTTCCAATCATGTACGTGCTCTGATTTCAGCATTTCTTTATACGTTTTTGGGTCATTTCTATTATCACCAATTATAATATTAGCTTCTTCTCTACTCTGAAATATTGACCATGACCTAAGGCGTTCTTTAATGGAAGGCTCATATGTAACACTTTCATTACTGCTAGTAGATATACTACCGTCATCATCGTCTGTTAATATCTGGTTAGGGTTCTCTTGTTCCAGTTGGTTTTCGTATTCTAACAATGGTTGATTTCGATTGATGGCATCAACTACTTCTAAGTCCCTCTGATTTATGTCCAAATTATTATTAGTCCTTTCGTTAGCATTCCAATTGAAATCATAAAAGCCTACTTGTTCGTTTTCTATTTCGTTTATGTCAACCGAAAAATCATCTTCTATAAATCGTACATCACGGCTTTTTATTATTTCTCGAGTACTACGTTTCCATAAACGATAAGCCTTGGCATCTGTTGAGTAGCCTACAAGTACAAATTCTGAAGACCTTGGTTGCCATTTAGATTTCCCTGGTCTCTTATCTAAAACGAAAGCTTTGCTTCCTATTTGCCGTAAATGCTTGATACTGGGCTTCTTGCCTGACCATAGTTCTTCAGGAGTCTTATTATTATTGAGCTTAGTCGGGCACCTATTTCTCAAATAAGAGGCTGTCATTATTAACTCGGCCCACAAAAATTCTGGTAATTTTGCTTCTATCATGGTTGTTCTAGCCATTTCCACTAGAGTTCGGTTCATTCGCTCTGCTAAACCATTTTGTTCAGGTGTATATTCTACACTAAATTGACGTGTAATGCCACAGCCCTTTAAAAAACCTTCAAATTCACGACTTTTCAATTCACTAGCATTATCAGACCTTACAGATTTGATCTTCCTGCCTGTTTCCAGTTCAACTTGTTTCTTAAAATCCTTGAACAGTTCTAGATATTCGCTTTTCTTGCTCAAAAAACGAACGTATACCTTCCTGGTAAAATCATCAATAAAAGTAGCGAAGTAAAGTTTTTTACCAATAGACTCTACTCTCATTGGACCGCACAGGTCCGTGTGTATTAACTGCAATATTTCGGTAGATGTCTTAGTATTCTTCTTTGGAAAAGCTTGCCTAATCTGCTTACCACGAATACAACTGATACAATCAAGTCTCTTAGTTTTAAATTTTGGTAGACCAAACACCATTTCCTGAGATTGAAGTTTTTCTAAATCTACAGGATTTAAATGGCCAAAACGTTTGTGCCATAGTTCTAGTTCGCTCTTAGATTTTTCTACATGCATAGCTCTATCATTATAATTTCGAATGGAATGAAAACAATATATACCACGATTCTTCTGAGATGATATTAAAATATTACCATTTTTATACACAACGATCTTGTCAGAAAATATTTTAATTCTGCAACCATTATCCGTTGCCTTTCCAATTGAAAATAGATTGCTTTTTAAGTTTGGTATATACAAGGTTTCTAGGAGATTGACAGTACTAATGCGTCCTCTAACTTGGACATTAACTTGAGCTGTTCCAATTCCCATGATTTCCAAATTCTTATCGTCAGCTAAGCGGACAGTCCCTCTAAAAGTTTCATCTATGTTAATAAATGCTGACTTTATGCTTGTCATGTGGGAAGATGCTCCACTGTCAACTACCCAAACAAAACTATCCTCAGACGAAACAAGAGAACTGTTACCAATTAGTGTTGAAAAAACAAATCCTGACGACTCATATGCTTCATTTGCTTTATTTATTCTGACCTTACAATTTTTAGCCATGTGGCCCTTTTTTCCACAATTGTGACAATTAAAAGGAAATTTCATACCTTTAGTTTCCATGTTGTTAGAATTACCATGTTTCTTCTTGTTGCCATATTGATATTTGAACACCTTCAGAGCATTATCTTGTGTATGTACTTCTTCTGGCTTGTCGCCAATTTCTAAGAGTCTTGAACGTATAACATTTAAAGTTGGAAACTCATTGGCAGTGTCAAATGCTGCTTTTACCGATTTGTACTTGCTTGGTAAACCATCCAATAAAAGTACCTTCAGGAAATCTTCATCTAAATCGTTCACCATTTCACGAAGTTCGGAGACTACAACATCAAATTCCACTAAATACTGCGAAATATTCTGATTTTCAGCCATTTGTAAATTCAGCAATTTGCGGTATAATTCAGCCTTCTTTCTTGTTGACTTGCGATCATAAGTGTCCCTGAGATACAACCAAATCTCATGTGATGTCTTAATATTCTTTACCATTCGCACAACTTCAGGGTCTAAAGCAATAATAATTTCCGCACGGGCATCTTGATCAGCATCTTCATATTCACGTTGCTTCTTTAGATAATTCTCGTACAATTTTCTTTCTGCTACTGTTGCATTTTCATTGACGACGACTACTTCTGGCTTGGCTTCTTGATTTCTTACCATACGTAATAATCGATTCTTATGCAAAACTGCCTCCATTTGTGGTAACCAAGTCGAAAAATTTTTCCCGTTCAACAAAGGAATTCTTCCTGAAATTATTGCCATTTTTCCCGTTCAAAATAAATATTATGCAATTCTTAATTATGCACAAGGTTTGGGCTGGGACCATAACCTATTGTAATTTAATAAAAAAGTATTTTAGGAAAAAGCCTTAATTAATATTTATTGTTCGAATTTTCAGTTTGAATAAAAAACATATGAAAAATATTAAAACAATTATGTCATAGAAATTTCAAAGCTATGTTGATATTTATAAATATAAATATTAAAGTTAAAAATGATAAAGTAGATTTCCAACACTTTCAATCTATAAAATTCTGAAGTTTCTATTAATATCAAAAATAGTGGTAATTTTTTTCTTCATTACGATATCTCGATTTATTAAACTTACTGCCTGGCTGACGATGTCTACAAGTCGAGTTCGTTCTCATATTTATATTGAAAACAAAAACAAATTTTATTTTATTATTATTGTTCTCAATATAAATATGAGAACGAACTCGACTTGTCGACATCGTGAGCCAGGCAGTTAGTGATTTACAGTTACCATCAAAAACAGAGTTTTCGTATGAAAGTGGCATTTCTATATAAAAATGTACGCAAAGCCTAGGGCTTACGTCTTTCAACTACTCGATGAAATAAACACAGGTCGTCTCGCCAGCCCATGTGTTTATTTTCGCCCCTCGTAATTTTAAATGAATTTTTAATTTTTGGTTATTGTTTTTTATGTATGAATTACAAGTTAAGTGTTGTATATCTTGTTTAATTGTTGGACTTCAATTTGAAATATATGGTTGATATATGTCTCAAAATAAAAGTTTATTGTAATTTTTATATGATTAGTTTGGAATATATAAGCTTTTGTTGTACATTCGGTTGTGATATGTATTATAAATGTCCTGGTCGACGGGCTCAGACTTCTGGCAGCCCTAGTTTAGATTGCATATGTTCATGACAATACAATATCATCGGCGTATTCTAAGTCCTCGAGAGATTCGTTAATCCTCCAATTTATCCCTCGATTTTCGTTATCTAAGACCTCTAATACCCAATAAAGTACTACTATAAAAAGCGGAGGGATAAAATACATCCTTGTCTAATACCCGTAGAAGAGTGAAACGTTTACTTAGCTTGCCGTTATGTGTTACAAATGATGATTTCTTATACTTTTCATATGTATGTATATCGTCACAGAAAATGCAAAGGGCCCGTTACACATTTTAAAAGTTTTACAGGAGAAGGATGAATCTTCTTTAAATGAAAGGTATATTTACAACTAGTGCAAAATTTGACAATATAAGTAAAAAAGCCCACAACAAATTTATGTATTTGTTGTGAAATTTTGCACCAATTGTCAATATATTTTTCATTTAAAATGTTAGATAGGGCTTTCTGCATTTTCTGTGATGATACATATATAAATAGTTATTGAAAGATATCATGCCTTACGTTTTGTAGATGTTTGGATCACTTTAAGTCATGCGTATTAATTTTTTATATTTCCAACTATTTCGGAGTTATTCAGAAATTACCGGCTTATTTTTTTTTCTTTTTTTTTGGAAAATAATTTTATTGTTGTCAAAAACTCATAAAAGAAATTAAAACTACAAACATTTAAAATTTTTATCATTATTCTGACAGCTAGCTAGACATAAAATAAGCCATGAATCATGATCAATATGTGTGTGTACATTAGTTCCCTCATCTAATTGTAAATAAAATCAACATTTTTCTGTCGATTTTAAAGGTTTTTAGTTTATTATATTGCTAATATACCTACGTAGCTTCCCTCATAATTTGTTCATGACTTTTTCAAAACGAAAAAGAGTTCAATTTTGCATGGTAAACACGATTTCTGAATAACTCCAAAACAGTTGAAAATAAAAGAATAAATATGAATGACTTAAAGGTAATTTTATTCTGTATATTTTGGTGCATTATTTCTTCAAATTGATCAAACCATTCTCGAGTTAGGTAAAATATTAGTCATGCCCATTAAAAAATCTGTACGTGATAGGAAATAAACTGAGCACGGATTTGTGCATTAAAGTTTGTATATTTTTATTTAAAGGCCCAAAAAAAATATTTTATTTTGTCAAATTATGATTATCTTCGAAAAGCTTCTGGCAACGCTGCCTGTATACAATGTGGTGTTGAATTCAAGACATTGTTCGAAAATGACTCTCAACGTATTGGTATTGTCCATGCATGATTTGTTAGCACGAAACCCGGCCTGCTGTTTTCGTAACCGGCTGTTCACTGGCTCAACTATTTAATTAAGAATTATCTTTTTAAAAATCTTGCTTATACTCGGAAGTAATGCGATGCCATACCGGTTAGTGCAATCGGAAAGGTTGCATTTTTTCGGTAGTTTGACAATGGATTGAAAACATGTCAACACGAAAAAAGGCATTTTCGAAACGCAAACTTTGATTTCGATAATATTCGCCACAAATGTTATCCATTGAAGGTACAAAAAAAATTAAAATTTTCAGACCTCGCAGCCATTCCGTTTCTGAAATATAGCATAATGAAAATTTGAAAAAATTGAGTTATGAATTTTTAGTCGAACTGTATGGTTTTTATTCAAAGTTATTTAATTAGTTTGGCTTAAGTTCATTTTTAATTTAATCTTTCGATCAAATTATTTTTTATTTAAGAAAGAAATTCTAAAGCATGTGAATATTGAACATTCAAACAAAAATTTGGATGTACGGAGGGTGGAACTGACAGCTGTTTCGTGACCACCAAGTCTACTCGTCAGAGTCCTTTACCTACACCACCACTGACAGTGGTAACAACACTGTAGCGAAAATCCTACTAATTCTAGTTCTAAATGTTCGGAACTTCACTAACTGTCTTTTCTTAGAATGTTCAAATATTCTAAGCTTTTTCATTTCAGTCTTACCAGCGTGGAATATCATCGATATTCTCAGTGCTGGGATTTTTTAATGTTTATTTTGCCCAAGTTTTTGGAACAGTACACATTCATGTTTCAGCTAGGTGCCTTTAGAGTTTTAAGAATTCAGTTATGAATTTTTAGTCGAACTATATGGTTTTTATCCAAAGATATTTAATTACTCGTAGTTTAGCTTAAGATCATTTTTAATTTAATCTTTCGATCAAATTATTTTTTATTTAAGAAAGAAATTCTAAAGCATGTGAATATTGAACATTCAAAGAAAAATTAAGATGTACGGAGGGTTGAAATGACAGCTGTTTCGTGACCTCCAAGTCTACTCGTCAGAGTCCTTTACTTACACCACCACTGACAGTGACAACAACACTATAGCGAAAATCCTACTAATTCTAGTAAGCTCAATTAAGAGACTGGCGCCATCTTGTGCCGAGTCGCACATATTAATTAACTTTTTCTAAATGTTTAGAACTTCACTAACTGTCTTTTCTTAGAATGTTCAACTATTCTAAGCTTTTTGATTTCAGTCTTACCAGCGTGGAGTATCATCGATATTCTCAATGCTGGGATTTTTTGAATGTTTATTTTGCCCAAAGTTTTGGAACAATACACATTCATGTTTTAGCTAAGTGCCTTTAGAGTTTTAAGAATTTAGTTATGAATTTTTAGTCGAACTGTATGGTTTTTATCCAAAGTTATTTGGCTTAAGTTCATTTTTAATTTAATCTTTCGATCAAATTATTTTTTATTTAAAAAGTTTTATTTGATGTTATTTTGCAGGTTAATATAATGCTTTTGAAGTAATGTAAATCTCGATTTTTTCCGCGGAAAGTTTCATGGTGGAACCGCTTCTAGTTTCGGAGTTATAGAGTAAAAGATGGCCAAAATTTCCATTTAAGTTTTATAAATACAATTATACTGCTTTCCAATTTCTTATTTTTGAAATGTTTAAATTTTTTAATGTATTTTGTTGAAGCAATTAGCGCATCGCTGAACACGGGCAAAATATTTTCTACTTCAGTTCGGCTATTGTCCAGATAACGGTACATTCATGTTTTTCAATCTGCACTTGTTTTTAAAGCGCCACTTAGAATAAAAGGCTAAATTAATTATTATAATATCCATTTTGTTCAAAAGACTGTTAAATTACGCTTAAATTAATGGGTTATTGTTGATCATAATTAAACTTTTATGAAATTTTTAATGATTTAGTTATGAGTTTTTAGTCGAACTGTATGGTTTTTATCCAAAGTTATTAAATTAGTTTGGCTTAAGTTCATTTTTAATTTAATCTTTCGATCAAATTATTTTTTTTACTTAAGAAAGAAATTCTAAAGCATGTAAATATTGAACATTCAAAGAAAAATTTGTACGGAAGGTTGAACTGACAGCTGTTTCGTGACCACCAAGTCTACTCATCAGAGTCCTTTACCCACACTACCACTCACAGTGGCAACAACACTGTAGCGAAAATCCTACTAATATTACTAAGCTCAATTAACACACTGTCGCCATCTTGTGGCGAGTCGCACCTTATTGAACTTTGTCTAAATGCTCGGAACTTCACTAACTGTCTTTTCTTAGCATGTTCAACTATTTTAAGCTTTTTCCATTTCAGTCTTACATGCTTTAGAATTTCTTTCTTAAATAAAAAATAATTTGATCGAAAGATTAAATTAAAAATGAAGTTAAGCCAAACTAATTTAATAACTTTGGATTTTTAATGATTTTCTCCAGTTGTTATCATTTCGGAAGATGCTTACAAAGATGCTTACAAATAAAAATAAAATCCATAGTTTTATAATTTTATTGCATCTATTTCGTTCTAAAAAAATTTAAGCCATAATGGACCCTAATCGGATAAAAAGTAAAAATGCTACAATGAAAAAAACGGAAACATAACCATTTAAATTTATTAGCAAATTATTTATTTAACTTTTCTATTTTGGTTTTTGCTAGTACATTTTTTACTAAACTTGAATACCAGTGTTTTTATTTTTTCATTTTACATTTTTAGTTTTTATCCGATTTCGGTCCATTATAGCTTAACGTTTTTGAAATCGAATTGACTATGCAATTAAATTATAAAATATGAAATGTATTATTATTTTTGGTACAAAGCATCTTCCGAAATGGCAATAACTGGAGAAAATCACCAAAAAGTTCATAAAAAATATTAAATTTGATCCACCATTGCACAGCCATTTTTTATCCGATCAATGCAAATGATGCACTATTCGAAGCGAAACTTAGCAGCCTTTCAAACAAGATGTAATCATTTTAATCGAATCACCGTTTGACTCTAGATGGCGGTTTAAAGACAAGTGTAGATAGAAAATCACGAATTTACCGTTATCTGGACAATGGTTTAAATGAAAAGGAAAACGTTTCTACTGTGCCTTAGCACATTCTAATTGCTTTACAAAATTATTTGCTGGGTTTTGCATAAGTTTCAAGGCCTACTATGCTTATTTTTTGAAAATCATTTATGTAGTTATTTGTAAATTCTCAAATGGTTTTCAAAAGCTTGTACATAAGATAAAGTGTTTGTAACTGTTTAAAATTGTGTTTGAAGTCTACGGATGAGTTGGTAAAGCACCAACGAAATGCTGCATATAGACAATTGCTTAAACTCCAGCAAATAAATTTCATTAAAAAAATGCTTTAAAAATATATATAAAAAAATTTAAACGTTCCAAAAAAGATATTTAAGGCAGTATAATTGTATTTAATAAACTTAAATAAAACGTTGGGCCATCTTTTGCTCTATAACTCCGAAACTAGAAGCGGCACCACCTTGAAACTTTCACGAACATTAATTTTGTTTAACGAGTTTTAACTTTTTTTTGAGTTATAGCCCTTTTAGCTTAGCTTTGTGGAGGACATATGACCTTTGAAATTCTCGCGGTAAAAATTTAAATGTACACCATATCATAAGCCTTATTTGTACCTGCAAAATAGCATAATGTAAAAGTTTTTCTTCTTTGTAGTTTAGAACTTATAGTTGACTTGGAATATACACTTTTCTCATATTTTGCCTATTTCTTCCATTTTCATGACGTCATATTTCCAAAACCAAATGACTTTAGTGTCTAAACATTTTTTACATCAAATCTATTCCGAGATACACTACCTGTGGTGAATTTCATTGAAATCGGAGGAAGTCGATTCAATTTGCTTTCGATTTGAGATGGAATTACCCAATTACACATTATTTCTAATCCTGCGGCATTGTCTCTGCGATCCATATTTTCTTGAACACCGGGTAAAGCATATTTGATAGTACTTCCGTATCGGTTTTAAGACAATCGTTTGGTATACCGTCGATTCCCGCCGCTTTGCCGTTTTTTTGTTGATCTTATGGTTTCTGCAAATTCCTGTCTGGTGGGAGTAGGGCTGTCATCGCTTAATTTATAAAAAAAGGACAGTAGAGGAAAAAACCCGGACATTTGCTTAAAAGAGTAGAAATTAAAAAAAAACGAAATTTATTTTTTCCAATAATTTTACTACCAATGAAATCCTAAATAAATATCGATGGTGTTGCGCAAAAAGCCCCAATCTTGTAACATTTTACATAGCAGATTGGCGCTTTTTGCGCAACACCATCGATGTGTTTCTATTAAGTTGTACATAAGTATATACATGCACAGTTGAGGATACATATTTGCATAAATCGAAGTTTATGCTCTACATATTGTTAAATAAAACGCAAAAAGCACTAACTAACTAACAAAAAACTCTAATCGGCTTTTTAATAAATTGCTATGTACTTGACCAACACACATAATTTCTATAAAAATCAGAATTTCCCGATCTAAAATAGCGATATAATTAAGAAAATACTAAAGGCCAATTACATAAATAAATATATTCATTGATATTCTTACAAAATTATGAAAATGTTAGTTAAGGCGTTTTGCGTTTCAGGTGAAGATATATTTATCAGGACTTAAAATATAATTTAAAATGTTGGGAACAAGTTTTTTAAAGTTTCGTCATTTATAATTTTCAAAAAAACTTTATAGCACAAAAATTAAAAAGTAGTTATTCATCAACTGAGAACCTGAAGTTAGTTAAGAGTTCAATCGATTACACATCAAACATCTCTAACATTAGTGCTACCGACTTTAAATAAACTTTCATTGTTTGGTAAAAATGTCTTATTTGTTCATGAAATAAAGATTATCAACTCTAAAGAAATCAGAAAGCAATGGGAATGAAGTAAAATAATCCAACGATAACACTGGGAATTGCTGTGATAAACAAGTTAGTTGACATCAGCCAAGTGATTTAATTCTCCTATTCAATTTTCTCGAAAAGTTTTTATGTACATAAGAATTGAAATCACACTCGACAGAACCTCAACAGGCTTACCAGATCCAGCTTGAAAAAGCTTGACAAATAGAGAAAAAAGCTTTATTTAAGAAAAAATCTTGGCACTAACTTAATGATGCGCAATGCAATAAAAATCCATTTATTAATCGACTTCGAAAAATGGAAAAGGTATCAATCAGCACTCCGATTAAATTTGGGCTGATTCTGTACCTTAATTTGTTTGCAAAAACTTTCGGAAATTTAAAATTTTCATTAAAACTAATTCATATCATTAATTCGGCAAATTACATTATTTTCTTAATTTACAAAACGCATTAAGAGAAATCGAAAATACTAATGAAATCAAATTACATGTCGAGCCTGTGCTGCAATGGAGTCGCAGCTCGAAAAATATGATATTTGTGGTAAAAATGTAGAATCACTCATCATATCATTCCTTATGTGGCGTGAAAACTTCATACAAATTTTATGTGTACACAACTTTTGAGAGAAGAATAACATTTTCTTTTACCATTAAGTTGTTAGAAAACTCAAAACAATTTTTTTGAGTGGTTTCCTACGATAGAGGATCGATATGAAGTTTTCGGTTTCCTTTTCGTCTTGTTTTTAATTATACCATATTTACTCTTAAACGCTTAATCTGCATATAATTTATCATTCGTCTATAGATCCCAGGAATTTCCATCAATATGTAGTTCCAAAGGTAAAAGTGTTTTATTTTTAACAAGTAAGAGGGTTATATTCGGCTATGCCGAATCTTATATACCCTTCACAGAGTAATATAAATGGTATATCTGTGGTCACAAGGTATAACAGTTAAGTCGAGTTAGGACAAAGTGTATTTATCATTATAATTTTGTTTATTTCTCTTAACTTAACTGTTGTTTCATTATAAATTAAATTACAAATTAATATAGTATAAAATTGCTAGTATTCGCTTAATTTAAATACCTTGATTTTACACATCGATTTTAAAATTCTCTTTTGACCACTTGTCAAAATCGAGTTAAGTCGTTATTCCTTGTGGCCACAGATACATGTGCATACAATTATACACGAAATAGTTATGCAATAATTCCCAAATAACTTTCTTAATTACTATTTTCGTAAAATATGCAAACTTTTGTATATATGTACCTACTACGAAATGTGTAATGTACGCATCAGATACCTATTTGTTGAGATTACGTGTATTAGTTGTACAAAAAGTATATTACAAAATTGGTATTCTTAAACATGAATTTTTAGGTTACATATATATAGTTCATTTCGCATTAATTTATGCAAATATAAATTTATAATAATTTGAGATCAAAAAATATTGATTTTCTAAAATTTTTTTTTGCAATTTTTCTATTTGGTACTAAAAAATGTTTATCCCAAATAACTGTTTTATTGATTTTATTTATTTACTACTAATTTATTTGCTATAATCTATTTTTTCTGTTATTGATTTTAATATCTTATGAAAAATAAATATATTAACATTAAAAGAAACATCTAAAAAAATAATAGTTTCAGGCGACGTGATTTAAACCCGGATCCCGAGAAAAGAATAACTATAGGGGAACCGCTTAGCGTTCTCAGCCGAACACCTACAATTCTACTCTAATCTAAAATATATACTTAACTATTTTATGGCTTGCAAGGTGAGTCATACAATATCTCAACTAATATTATATGAATCGTCCTACAAAAGATCGGTGATAGGGATGGTTGCCAGATTCGATGGTTTATCGTCATTTTGACGATTTTCGGTGTCAAAAATGGGATTTTAACGACAAAACTATTTTACCTTAAATGTGACGATTTTTAAGAATTATAAGTTAGTTAATACAACTTTTTAGAACTTTTAAAATAATTGTGAACTTGATTAAGAACTTTGCAGCTTTTGTTATAATATGTAATAAAAGTAAGGAGTAAAAGGGATAGTTATGTCAATAACTAATCATATTAATGTTAATATTTTTAGTATTACATGTGTTTTAAAACCTCTTCACTCAATAATTTATCAACTGCTGCATACATACATATGTATGTATATCAAATATAAAAATTTGAAACACTAAGAAAACAACGCTCAAGTATAGCTTTGCATCCTAGCGAAATTTTTTTATAAATTCTAATAACATAATTCAAATGATTATACTGCGTATTTGTAGTAGAAAATTCCAAAAATCATACAATGTTAAATTTTGATTACACTTAAAAGTTGGTTTATTCAATATTTTTGTGGCTTACCGAGCTACTGCACTGTATGTATATTATTTTTCTAAAAGCAAAATTTACTAAACATGTAATTATACTGTTTATTGACTTAAAACAACAATTGATGTCTTTATTGATAAGAATTTCGTTTATTCTGTTTAAAAACTGAATTTTTTGTTATGTTATTCATTATTAATTATCATTCTGTTTATTAAGTAGATTTCCATACAAAATTAGTTTTTAACCTCGAAATAAGTGTTTTTTTACTTTTGACGAATTTTTGACGATTTCAGATAATTATTTTGACGTTTTTGACGGTTTTTCGCTCGAAATTTGACGAATTTATCCCTATTTCATCTGGCAACTATGTGTAATTTGTGAGAATTTCTTATATCGAGAAAAAATTTATAATTATACCTATCATCATAGTTGCATTTTGCTTTTAGAAAAATAATATACATACAGTGCAGTAACTCGGTAAGCCACAAAAATATTGAATAAATCGACTTTTAAGATTAATCAAAATTTAACATTGTATAGTTTTTGGAATTTTCTACTTTAAATACGCAGCATAATTATTTGAATTATATTATTAGAGTTTATCAAAAAAGTTCGAGAGGATGCAAAGCTGTACTTGAGCGTTGTTTTTTTAACATTTGTTATATTTGATATACATACAATCATACAGCGCCGGCCCAACGGTGGAACGAGAGCGGTTGCACTAGGCGCCAGGTGTCAAGAGGCGAAAAGCAATTTCTAGCGCATTTGTATATTTTTATTATAAAAATTTATAAAATATGAGAGGTGAGCGTAGTATTAGTATACTGAAGCTAATAAAAACCTACTTAATGCTGGGAACACAACTGGGATGAACGACGAATTTCGCCCAACACGACAAATGCGTCGATAAAAATTCGCTGTTTAAATTCGTCGTATTAAGCACAATAGCGACGAGAACGTAACAGCTGTTGTTATTGATAAAGTTCTTTAATGTGTGCAAAGTGTGACCATATTAAAATAATATATACTTGAAAAATTAAACATTAACAAAAACACAACTAAAAGTAATTTTTATAGTTAATTATTATCTATATTTATTTCAAATTCTATAAAATAAAAATAAAACAATAATTAAAGTAAAAACTAACTTTATTTACTAAAATACTTCAAAACTAAAACCACACATGGTCACTTGGCACTGATTTGTTCGTCGTTCGCCGGCGTATGCCGAATTTCTTCCGACGCCGTTATTGTGTGTATATTTATATACACAAATGTTTTATTTTTGACGACGAATATTTGCGACCGAAAATTCGTCATTCGTCCCAGTTGTGTTCCTAGCATAAGATCGACCCCAGCTCAGGAAAAAATAGCAGACCTGGCAATTTTATCAATTGAAAATGATAGTGCTCAATCCACAAATGAAGATAATGTAATTGTAAAATATGCCAAGAAAGGTAATCTTTAATAGATTAATTTAAATCTATAATGACATACCGAACGTGGTATCTTTAACTAGTTATTAAAATACCTACATAGATATACGTTTTCTAGTGACTGATTGAAATTTGCGCCAAATACTAATTACAATATATAGCATTAAGAGCTTTCTTAAAGAAAGTGGAGTGTAATAATTTGACTTACTTAATTTAATAGGAACCGATCAATAAAATATATGTTCCTAAAATTATCGACCGTTTCTTAACTCAAGTCGATTAAAATTTCCTCGATTTGATAAATCTAATGCCGCTAATGGCATATTTTTTTAAATTGCGTATTATTTAGGGCCATTATTACAACTTGGTAATAGCAAAAGGCAGGATTTTGTCGAAGTGATAAACAGTTTATCATTATTACAAATTTACTTTAATTCACCAGGAAAGATGAATTTGCCTTTAACTTATCGTTTACTTGCAACAACATTTTTTTGTTTTCAATTTTACCACAACTTTAATATATAATTTATTTTGAACTGGAAAAAACTCAATTAAAATTATTGAAAAGAGTAAATGATGCTTATTTTAAAAAAAAAAGTCGCCAGCTTAAAAAATTCTTCCTTATTTTGTATATTAAAATAGGAAGTTATTAAAAATAAAAAGCGTTTTCATAGTTTTAGCTGGCGGCCAACATTGACGATAGATATGTTAATGAAAAGAAATAATAAGTCACACAAAATTATTAACCAACCCAGTTAAACACAATAATAAAATTTTTAATCAGCTTCAAAAACATGTTTTTTAAAATAAAATATATTTTATTTTTTTCTGTTGACCAAAGGCCGCCGAAATCAAGTCTCGCTCTACCCTGGCCAAATACTAGGGCCGGCGCTGCATTCATATGTATGTATGCAGCAGTTGATAAATTATGGAGAGAAGAGGTTTTAAAAAACATGTAATACTAAAAATATTAGCATTAAAATGATTAGTTATTGGCATAACTATCCCTTTTACTTCTTACTTTTATTACATATTGTAGCAAAAGCTGCAAAGTTCTTATTAAAGTTTAAAATTGTTTTAAAAGTTCTAAAAAGTATTAACTAACTTATAATTCTTAAAAATCGTAAAATTTAAGGTTAAACAGTTTAGTCGTTAAAATCCCATTTTTGACACCGAAAATCGGCAAAATGACGATAAATCATTGAATCTGGCAACCATCCCCATCACCGATCTTTTGTAGGACGATTCATATAATATTAGTTGAGATATTGTATGACTCACCCTGCAAGCCAGAAAATAGTTAAGTTATTATTTTAGATTAGAGTAGATTTGTAGGTGTTTGGCTGAGAACGCTAAGCGGTTTCCCTATAGTTATTTTTTTTCTCGGGAGCCGGTCCCGAAAATATTATTTTTTTAGATGTTTCTTTTAATGTTAATATATTTATTTTTCATAAGATATTAAAATCAATAACAGAAAAAATAGATTATAGCAAATAAATTAATAGTAAATAAATAAAATCAATAAAATAGTTATTTGGGATAAAATTTTTTTAGTACCAAATAGAAAAATTGCAAAAAAATTTTTAGCAAATCAATATTTTTTGAGCTCAAATTATTCTAAATTTATATTTGCATAAATTAATGCGAAATGAACTGTATATATATAACCTAAAAATTCATGTTTACGAATACCAATTTTGTAATATACTTTTTGTAAAACTAATAATCGTAATCTCAACAAATAGGTATCTGATGCGTACATTACACATTAGATATTTAAAAAAACTCTCAATTGAATAAATTATGTATGTATTACAAAATACTTTATTTCGTAATAGCTACATATATACAAAAGTTAGTATATTTTACGAAAACAGTAATTAAGAAAGTTATTTGGGAATTATTGCCTAACTATTTCGTGTATAATTGTATGCACATGTATCTGTGGCCACAAGGAATAGCGACTAAACTCAATTTTGACAAGTGGTCAAAAGAGAATTTTAAAATCGCTGTGTAAAATCAAGGTATTTAGATTAAGCGAATGCTAGCAATTTTATACTATATTAATTTGTAATTTAATTTATAATGCAACAACAGTTAAGTTAAGAGAAATAAACAAAATTATAATGATAAATACACTTTGTCCTAACTCGACTTAACTGTTATACCTTGTGACCACAGATATACCATTTATATTACTCTGTGAAGGGTATATAAGATTCGGCATAGCCGAACATAACCCTCTTACTTGTTTTCTATCAAATATTTTTTAACAAGGACAAATGTTTACGAAAGGTATTCGTTACTTTCGTAAGTTCAAAAAAATATTGCATAAATGGTTTTTCGTAATATACTCAGTAAAAAAATTGGATGTAATTTTTAAGGAACTACATTTTCGTTGCTTCCATAGAATCGATATATAAAATATGAAAATAGTTAGTATAAAAGCAAGTACATTAAAATTTATTTTTGTCACGTAAAGCTTTTTAAAAATTACTTTTTAAAGAAATTTATGAACTAATTTTCGTCTAAAAATTAATAATTACTTATTTAATTAAATATACATGAAAATCCTGTTTTGCGTTTAAGTTCGTACAAAAAGAAACAATTTGCGAAAATGTGTTACTCTTTAGCATTTTTCCTGGAGAAATATATTATAGAACGCAAAAAGGAAATTTTCCTATACATCGCTCCCAATTCGGTGATTATGAACGGAAAAAGAGAACTTCTTACAATGACAACCCTATGTAATAAACTTTAGAAATGTTCCAAATCTGCACTACTTCCGGATCGCAAACTCTACATTTTCATGCCTTCTTTGGAGTGTATTTTTTACGAAAGTCACTACGAAAGTTTTTTTTTTCGTAAAATGTTGCATGAATTATTTTCAGTGTATATAAATTTCAATTTAATGAAGTGATTTACACCATTAGGGCCTAAATTTTTTCTAATGAAATAAAAATCTCAATCTTCTAATATTTGAGCAAAGACAACAGTATAAAGAAATTTACTTTTTACAGAAACTAAAAACAACAAATCGAAATTAAAACTTCAAGATTATTGCTGTTTTTGATGACAGGGGGAAAAACAAAAATTTTTTCTTTATAGTCTTATCGTCCATAAAACCATTATGAATATTCCGATTTCTATATTTTCAAAATATGACCTTAAATATATTGCAAATATACAAAATCGGTTAAAAGTACGTTTAAAAATGATAAATTTTATTTTTAATTATGAAAAATAACTTTGAAGAGAACTATCAATATTTTTTTACATATATATAATATAATAGTAGGTATATTATTAAAAAAGTTGATTGAAAAGGTACATTTCA
Organism: Panzeria rudis; assembly: GCA_956483635.1. Lineage (NCBI taxonomy): Eukaryota > Metazoa > Arthropoda > Insecta > Diptera > Tachinidae > Panzeria > Panzeria rudis. Next base: position 18,275 of record CATQFL010000088.1, on the reverse strand, counting down.
AGGTCCATTTTTAAACTATTTTAAAATGTTGGTTTTGCATCCTTGAAAAAATTTGTCCCACCTCTGGACACAAAATCAAACCTAATATAAAAAGGGTAATTGTACCAAAAATATGTTTAGCTTATGTAACCGCAAATTACCAAAATTTTATCTATGCCTCTCTGGTGTAGAAGGTGAGGTTGAGGTTTGCATGTTTGTATGCTAAGTTCGAGTCCATTTTTGTTTTTTTTAATTTTTTTACTACATATACAGGGTGTTTTTTATAGAGGTATAGAACTTCGAATTGAAATAAAACACAAGAAAATCGTTTTAATGTCCATCAATTTGGCTTTATTGGAAGGATAATTTTATGCCATTAATGTTTAAATATGATTTCGAGCATGTGGCCGCCGCGGCTGGCTCGAATAAAGCCAATTCTACAGGTCCAATTTTCAACCACTTTTTCGAGCATATGGGGCCGTATGTTGGCAATAACGCCACGAATGTTGGCTTCCAAGTCCCCTAACGTTTCTGGTTTGTTGGCGTAGACGAGCGACTTCACATATCCCCAAAGAAAATAATCCAATGGTGTCAAATCACACGATCTTGGTGGCCAATTGACAGGTCCATTCCGCGAAATTATGCGCTCATCGAATGTTTCCTTCAATAAATCGATTGTGACGTGCGCTGTGTGGCATGTAGCGCCGTCTTGTTGGAGCCACAACTCATCCACATTCATGCCATCCAATTCGGGAACAAAATAGTCGGTTATCATGGCTCTATACCGGTCTCCATTAATGGTAACTGACTCTCCAGCATTATTTCGGAAGAAGTATGGCCCAATGACTCCACCAGCCCATAGAGCACACCAAACAGTCAGTTTTTGTGGATGTAATGGCGTCTCAAGGGTCTCATGTGGATTCTCTTCACTCCAAATGCGGCAATTTTGCTTGTTGACGTAGCCATTCAACCAAAAATGAGCCTCATCTTCGCGAACTGAACCATTATTTTCGAAATAAATTTGCACGATTTGCAAGCGTTGTTCTTTTGTCAACCTGTTCATGATGAAATGGCAAACCAAACTAAATATTAATCACTTGACAGCTGACAAAATGGCCGCCAGCTAAAAAAGTGATGCCAACTTAAAGTTCTATACCTCAATAAAAAACACCCAATACAACTTAGTCATTCATGAGCCGATTTTTTTTATTTTTATATGCATGAAGCTTGCGATCAATTATAGCAGATTAATACATAAATTAAGACTTTATGTTAACTGGGGTTTTCGTCAGAAGAGTTTCAACATAAGCGAAAACAAACCTATAATACCCTTATCACTTTGTGGTGAAGGGTATAATAAAAAGCCCTCAGAGAAAGATTTTTATTGTAATTTTTACTTTGTATCCACATAAATTATCATGTATTTAAATTCATTAATTAAATTCTAACGCTAAAATATCTAATTGAAGCTCGTGCATAAAATTTGCAGAGAATAGAAATTAATTTTTAGCTTAACAAATAGCTTTTTAGCTTAAATCTTGACAACCCTTAAAAAAGCTTGACAATCAAACCAAATCAAGCCCGTCTGGAGAGCCTAGAGCCACCTCACTAGTAGTGATAAGCAAAATACATATGAGTACTGATGATGGAAGTGTAGCGGCTTCCGAAAGCAGGGCTGCTATGTTCTGCTGTGTGCGTTGATGTTAATTTTTTCCTTGTTCCTTGGAATATTAATCATGCCTGATTATTTCTGAATATATCATTACGAACTTTAGCCTAATAATCAATTTGCATTCACAAGCAAATAAGTTCGAAATAATCATAATAAATAAATTATGAACTCTGGCTTAAATCTATATTACTTTGGACCTTTTTACGGAACACCATCGATATTTTAAATGCATATGTACATACGTTATAGAATAACATCACAACTCTCATGGACAGTATTATTTACAACATAAGCTGAAAATCTAATACCAATTATATATTTCCCCTTTTAGCTTTGTTTTTATATAAGTGTTTTTGGCCAAAATACGTGTTTTGCACAAAATACGTATTTTCCTATATGTTTTCCCATACAATTGTCATGTGACCAAAACACCTCAAACAACGTGTTTTTCTCCATATTATGTCGAAATTTGTCTATGCAACACTGCGTTGCCTCTATGATTACAAATGCAACTTTGGGCCATCCATTTACTGTGATTGACAAATGCGAAAAAAGTGACACTGTTCTGCGGCCACATAACTTAGCAGCCACACGATCAAGTTTTGCCTTTCAAGTTTTCATACACTCACACTTTTTTACCAATACACTCATACTTTTAAAAATTGAAACGAGCTTGCTTTCAATTTCTCTTTCAAGTTGAGTGTTTCAATTTACGTTTACAATTTTCTTATACAAATATTCTGCCGCCATAGTTTTTTGTTTTGTTTTTTACAACATTGCTTTCAAGTTGCTTGCAGCCTACTTCACAGCTATCAATAAAAATGAATTTTGGCAAGCAGTGTGTGTGAAAAACTTGAAAGGAAAACTTTATCGTGTGGCTGTAAACAACACAATGAAAATATCAAAATTATTACGAAAATTCGAACTTAAGAAAACTTACAGCATAATAGAAACGTTTCACGTATTTTGCTCAAAACGGCCTGTTTTGCTCATAATGGAAACGTACTATAAAAGCGAAAAAATATATAAATGTAAAACAGATACTTTACGCGAATATAAGCTCCGTTTTTAAGTCGGTAAAGAGTAGGACTTTTCCGGAAGCACATTTTTTCCCCGGACAGAGAACACAAAAATAGGACATTGTCCAGGAAATTGAGGACGGATGACAACTCTAGGTGGGAGGATCTGTACAAATATTATTGAGTGTACTATACTGATGAGTGTTGAGTGGAAATGCTGCATTTGTCGAGATTACATTTTTGTTTTTTCAAAATATTCACGACAAACTTTAAGCTGCTCTGAGTCTAACGTTATAATGTTTCCATCTCATCTTTGTTCGGTATATTATTTCTTTTCTGGTCGTTTGCTAGCTTTCTCGTTATGTTGAACAATGTTTTCTCATCACCTTTAGAGGCTGCGGTTTCTGCTTCTTGCGATAGATTGGTAAAATGCCGCCGTTTGTCTCTCCTAGCTTGTCTCTTTATTTTCCTTGAGATATCGCCTATTTGGGTTCCCAGCTCTTGTGTTTGGCGAGTATAACGTGTACTCTGGATCAATGTTCTGGATAATATGTTCTTTACTGACACAGATAGGATCACTCTGAAAGTTCTGCCAAATCAAATTGAAATTGGGCGCTGTCCATGTTGTTTTGTGGTGTTCCTTGTGCTTGTACAGCGACCCTCAAATTTTTAGAGAGTCTTTCTCGCATGTTTCAAATAATAGCTCGCCGTTTTCGTTTATATCACCAATTCCATGACAACACATAACGTCCTCAAACCTGGTATTGTCATTGCTTATTCTGGTGATGAAATCACCCATCAGTATGACGAGGTGGCTTTGGTTTATATGGGTTAGTGTGTTACCGAGCATGCAGTGGAACTGCTCTTTTTGTTCAGTTTCTGCTTCTTCAGTGGGTTCATAACATTGTAAATAATGGTGCTTCGGTTCCTAGCATTCAATCGAGCACTAATACTTGGATCGGACATTGCCCTGTAGCCCAGCAGCGATGCCTTTATCCATCTACTAAGATAAACGCACACTCAGTTAACCTGCGGGTCGGTTTTGTTTGACATTCCCGAAAATAGTATTAATTCCCCGCTCGTCGTGTGTTTTTCTCCGTAGCAGTTCCATCTCATTTCACTAATTCCTAGTTCGTCGATACGTAATCTCTGGCATTGTGTTGTGAGTTGTGCCAGCTTTCCCGCTTGGTTTAACGTTCTTACATTCCATTGTGCAAATCGAGTCCTTGTTCGTATGCCAGTGTTTGTCATCAAAAAATCAGATCGGTTGTTACTGTTTGTTGACATATTGTTGATAGTGTATTTGATCTGAGACCATATGTTATCAGCCTTTGGACCTTTAGTTTGATAGCAGGGCTGCCGCTTTTGTTATGTATTGTATTTTATTACGAACAGGGCCTCCAAACTTGCCATGTTGCCTGTTCAGTGCAGTAGACATTTTCTTCTAATGCAGTTGTTGTTGTATACAGTTATCCCGCTGTTAGGTCGGACACCAGAGCCTCTTTTGTGGAAAGAGAGTACACTGCGTGAAGGTGAGGTTGGTCGTAAAATCGGAGATACTGTATTTTCGCATCACGATCCCTTTCTACTTGTAGAATTCACAAACATCATAAATCTTATTCGTTGCTGCCCTCTATTATGTATGTATATTTTATGACAATAAATCAAAGTCACGTGACGAATTTATATTTTAAAGTACACACGAAATCAGAAGCGTATAGTGCATGAGTAACAAGTTATTATATTTGGCTCATTAGCTTTTCATGGTTATTATATAATAAGTGCAAAAATACAAATCATTCTGTATAAATGTGTACATAGTCCATTATTTCCTTATTACAAGTGCCAAAATTATAACACGTAGATACATATTGACTGCGAATCTTTCTTCACATTACACCCTTAATTTCGGTCAGCATCTTTTTTTGTAAATATATTTTAAGCAATTTGTTAACATACCACAAATAACTATTATTCTCTTTCCATAAATAGGGGAGCGTAAATATATACTATGTGTTTTATGCAATGTAATATTTGAAATATATTATTATTTTTCCTGCAGGGATATAAAATTAACAGAAAGGTACTAATAATAGTAATAGTAATAAATAAGTTAAAATTAAAATATCCACATTATGACTTAGCAGAAAGGCCAAGCGAGCAGACGTACACATGTACATACCATGGTAAAAAACAAATTTTAAGTGAGTCCACTAATATTATTTGGCCAAAATGGAGATTTTCAAATTAATTTTTTATATAAATATTTAAAAACCCCTTTCTACATACAGAAAAAGTTAAAATATTCCAAGAAATTTTATGCAAGCAAGTGTAGTTTGTAATAATAATAATAATAACACTATGCTAGTCGAAAAAACCGACAGAAGGGGTACTACCAATATGCCTTAATAAAATTTGAAGAAATCGGTCCATGTTTACACCTAGTCTTCATACAAGCATCCTCCAAAATTTAACCTAAATGTCGGTAGATCTCATGTTAGTGGTTGCGTAGGAAATACATAAAAAAGACGAACGGTATTTCTGTTAGTGATTTTGTACCCAACGAAAATACTGTTTTTTAACAAACTCAATATAAAGATAAGAACATTTAATAGTGTTCTGCTTTTCGTTGAAAAACAGTACACTTTGTTGTGTTCGGCACAGCACATTATTCTTAATGTATATTTTGTGTATTTAGCATTAGAGTAATTCTGAGTGAATTCAGCAAATAAGTGTGCCGTATGGCTTTTAATTTTAATAAAAAAAAAATTGGAGACAATCTTGTAGGTACTAGAAACACATAACCGCCATCTTTTTTATTTATTATTGTGCAGCTTCTGATTAATGGCCACCCGAAGTAACAAATTTGACCAATTTCATACATTTGTATAATTGCTCTAGCTTTTTAAGTAGAAAATATATTGAAACGATTCATCCTTTGTTTTATAGGGCAGTAATGGTCATTTAATATTGCTATGCAAAACTGAACTGGAATAATTATATGAAAATAACAGATAGTTACTTAGTGCACATAATGAACTAAGTATAGGCTATACATTCTAAAAATGTCAGATTTTTATCAGTATCCCCACATCAGTTTTTGGGCCCATTATTTCTGATAAAAACTGCACTTTTAAAAAAATTATATCTCGTAATAGAGTGAAAATATCCAAGCGGCACTTAGTGGACATAATAACGAAGTACTGACCTATATTTTCTGAAAATATCAGATTTTTATCTGTATCCCCACATGTCTTTTTTGAAGCTCAAATTTGTGCATTTTTGCAGAAGATAATATTTTAGCACAATGAAACTTATGTCATGGTATCATAGGGTTTCCTGCTTCACTACCAAAAAACTCAATGCTTTACGTTCAACAGGGTTGACACAGGGTTCAGTTGAAAATCGATAAAATGAGAAAAAACTGTGTAATTTTCAAGTATCCACTTTTCGGCCATTTAATTATTCCAGTTCAGTTTTGCATAGCAATATTAAATGATCATTACTGCCCTATAAAACAAAGCATGAATCGTTTCAATATACTTTCTACTTAAAAACCTAGAGCAATTATAAAAATGTATGAAATTGGTCAAATTTTTTACTTCGGGTGGCCATTAATCAGAATCTACACAATAATAAATAAAAAAGATGGCGGTTATGTGTTTCTAGTACCTACAAGATAGTCTCCAATTTTTTTGATCAAAATTAAAAGCCATACGGCACACCTATTTGTTGAATTCACTCAGAATTACTCATTAGTATTCGCTTGGCTCTCGTGCATGTATACTCGAGTGCGTAGTTGTATATGATGAAAAAATAACACTATAAAACGCTAAAATATACCACTACAATTGTACTGTTTTTTGGCAAAAAACAAAACGATACATAATGTGTGTTACTTGCATTAAATAATCGTTATGTGTTGTGTTCGGGTTGTATAAATATACACAAACACTAAAAAAAGTTGATATCGTTTCTGCTTGTGTATACAGTACACAAAATAACGTTCGGTTTATTTTCGAACACTGATGTGAATTAATAAGCTGCACCGTTCAGAGTTTAAGTATTAGTAAAATTAAAAAAAGTTACAATAAAAACCTAATACAAATTCGGTATAGTTATATGTAATTATAATCTGGCTTGCGGTCTGATTACATATCGTCACGTTTCTTCTTAAACCACTTAAGCATCATTATATATTTGAAATTGACTTTTTTGGTTTTTATGTTAGAAAATAACATTTGCCACCCGATTGCATTCTTATCTTGACAACTTTGTATGAAAAAAAAGAAATTAAAGCCATTTTGAAAACCTCGTAAGCGCCACACATAATGACATTTGCATGCAAAATACAATTCTTTTTATATATAGAGCTGGAAATATTTAAGTCTCACCCACCACATTCTTTGTTTTTGAGATAAAACAAAATCTGGAAAGTTTCAGGCCAGTCGGAGCATTCTTGGTACGGCGTCAGGCTCTCAAAGTCAGTAACTTTGGTAACGATACTTCTCGTCGAGTAACTCAAAAACCATATATCCTAAACAGCACAAATGTTCCTCGAACTCCCATAATTTTAATAAAATGCCGCTTTTTTCTGCATGCGAAAGCTTTATCTCGATATGTAAACATGACTGTCGTACAGAAAGCCGTTTTGAGCTGAATTTCGTTTTCGGACCCTAAGGGGTTAATGCGTCCCCCTAGCGGGTTAATTTCTAGGCCCGACCTCAATTATTTTGATATAACCAACATATATTTCAAAAGATTCAAAGCGCTATTTGTACTCCTTAGAGTAGCTCCCATACAAACCGTAAAATGTACGGAAAAACATGAAATTGAGCGAATTGAATTGAAATTGAATTTTGAAATTAAATTTCTTTTGTCTCTCCATAACAAAAATTATGTTAGTCTCAATTTAACGTTGCCTTCACTTTACAAAAGCTCCATTGGCATTAAAAAGGAAAATATGAAGATTTGATAAGTTTAAAAAAAGTAATGCCGGCAAATAGTTGACTATTTTTTTGAACAACTCGTTATTAATAATAAATAGTAAGCTTTTTTCAATGTTTTTTTAAGTTTAATTAGTTATCGGCCCTTTTCATAATGTACGATTAAAAGTTAACGTGGACTTGAACGCCAAGTTCGAAATACAAAACTTGTCGCTAAAGTCCACGTTAACTCATTGTATAAAGTGCCGTAAGCAAACCTTTTTTTACCAATGGAATGTTCTTTTTTTGATACAAAGTTCTAAAATTCTGTTTTTCTTTCAAATGTGATTGTGCGAAAGAAAGAACTATTTCGACATCGACGATCAGGCAGTATTTGTTGGGCTTTGTATAAGTTTGTAAGTGCACTACGCTTATTTTATTATTTTCTTATTTTCAAAATTAAATTATTTGTAAATTCTTAAATAGTTTTTAAAAGTCTGTGCATAAAAGAAGAGGTTTGGAACATTCCAAATGTGTGGTTGTAGTTAACTGACGATTGGTAATCCACAAATGAAATGCAAACAGACATTGGTTAGATCTTTATATAGCCTTATTCAAAATAAAATTTCTTTTGCCTTATAAATACTTTTATTGTCACCCAATGGGCGACTAATTGTATA
>CATQFL010000087.1:50000-108514 GCA_956483635.1 Panzeria rudis | reverse complement strand
TGGCAATGTCGTGGAAGATGCCGAACATGTGTTCTTCATCTGTCCACGATTTGATAGTGGTAGAGCGTATTTAGAAGTAGTCTTAGGGCGTAGTATTAGGCCGGACAACATCGTTCCAATCATGTTGGAATCTTTGTATAACTGGACGTATGTATGTAATTTTATAAAATTGGTTCTGTTGGAACTTCGTAGGTTAGAAGAGATTCGCAGAAGAATCCATGTAGTTTAGATTTAGGGTCTAGGACCTTTCCCACCCCGAGACGTATAGCCTTGCGGTAGTACCACGGGGAGCATTTGGGTCAGTGTGAAGGGGTGTTTTTAGCGTGTTAAAGTCTCGCACTTCTGGCAAACACCACCACTGCCAGAGTCTTTCGATGATTTTCATCCCACAAATAATAAAAATAAAAAATAAAAAAAAAAAAAAAAATCATACATACATACATACATACATACATACATACATACATGCATACATACATACATACATACATACATACATACATACATACATACATACATACATACATACATACATACATACATACATACATACATACATACATACATACATACATACATACATACATACATACATACATACATACATACATACATACATACATACATACATACATACATACATACATACATACATACATACATACATACATACATACATACATACATACATACATACATACATACATACATACATACATACATACATACATACATACATACATACATGCATACATACATACATACATACATACATACATACATACATACATACATACATACATACATACATACATACATACATACATACATACATACATTCATCCCACAAATAAAAAATAAAAAATAAAAATAAAAAAAACATACATACATACATACATACATACATACATACATACATACATGCATACATACATACATACATACATACATACATACATACATACATACATACATACATACATACATACATACATACATACATACATACATACATACATACATACATACATACATACATACATACATACATACATACATACATACATACATACATACATACATACATACATACATACATACATACATACATACATACATACATACATACATACATACATACATACATACATACATACATACATACATACATACATACATACATACATACATACATACATACATACATACATACATGCATACATACATACATACATACATACATACATACATACATACATACATACATACATACATACATACATACATACATACATACATACATACATACATACATACATACATACATACATACATACATACATACATACATACATACATACATACATACATACATACATACATACATACATACATACATACATACACACATACATACATACATACATACATACATACATACATACATACATACATACATACATACATACATACATACATACATACATACATACATACATACATACATACATACATACATACATACATACATACATACATACATACATACATACATACATACATACATACATACATACATACATACATACATACATACATACATACATACATACATACATACATACATACATACATACATACATACATACATACATACATAATTACATACATAATTACATACATACATACATACATACATACATACATACATACATACATACATACATACATACATACATACATACATACATACATACATACATACATACATACATACATACATACATACATACATACATACATACATACATACATACATACATACATACATACATACATACATACATACATACATACATACATACATACATACATACATACATACATACATACATACATACATACATACATACATACATACATACATACATACATACATACATACATACATACATACATACATACATACATACATACATACATACATACATACATACATACATACATACATACATACATACATACATACATACATACATACATACATACATACATACATACATACATACATACATACATACATACATACATACATACATACATACATACATACATACATACATACATACATACATACATACATACATACATACATACATACATACATACATACATACATACATACATACATACATACATACATACATACATACATACATACATACATACATACATACATACATACATACATACATACATACATACATACATACATACATACATAGATACATACATACATACATACATACATACATACATACATACATACATACATACATACATACATACATACATACATACATACATACATACATACATACATACATACATACATACATACATACATACATACATAGATACATACATACATACATACATACATACATACATACATACATACATACATACATACATACATACATACATACATACATACATACATACATACATACATACATACATACATACATACATACATACATACATACATACATACATACATACATACATACATACATACATACATACATACATACATACATACATACATACATACATACATACATACATACATACATACAGACATACATACATACATACATACATACATACATACATACATACATACATACATACATACATACATACATACATACATACATACATACATACATACATACATACATACATACATACATACATACATACATACATACATACATACATACATACATACATACATACATACATACATACATACATACATACATACATACATACATACATACATACATACATACATACATACATACATACATACATACATACATACATACATACATACATACATACATACATACATACATACATACATACATACATACATACATACATACATACATACATACATACATACATACATACATACATACATACATACATACATACATACATACATACATACATACATACATACATACATACATACATACATACATACATACATGCATACATACATACATACATACATACATACATACATACATACATACATACATACATACATACATACATACATACATACATACATACATACATACATACATACATACATACATACATACATACATACATACATACATACATACATACATACATACATACATACATACATACATACATACATACATACATACATACATACATACATACATACATACATACATACATACATACATACATACATACATACATACATACATACATACATACATACATACATACATACATATGACTGGATTGCTTTTGTGCTAATGGAATTGCAAGCATATGGATTAGCTAGCACTCAACAAATAAATATATTTTGAAAGCATAACTTCCCGAGAATATCTCGAATATATTTAATACATGGAGTAATTAAAAAAACACATTTTATACCAATTTTCCACAACGACATCTCTCGATCAACTTAACCGGTCTATATCAATTTAGCGGCATTCGACACAGCTTTTCAAGTCCAAAAATGTAAATGATGGCGTTTTTAAAATAAAGCGATCTTTCTGAAAGTTTTTCTCAACGATATCTGCCGAACGAATTATTCGATTTTAATCAAATTTTTTTTAGTCGACGTTGTTTTTTAATTTAAGAGCTAATTAGATTTTTGATTCGATCACTGCCTTTAGAATGCCGTAAATTTGGTTCCAATCGGTTAAGCCGCTTTTAAGTTATGAGATTTTTACATACATAACACACACACACTCACACACACGCACAGACACACACTCACATACATACACAGAAAAAAATAAGTTTCATATTTGATAACAAAAAAATATATTTTTTTTTAATTTCCTGTGATAAAGAAATTCGCTATATTAATAACAAAAATCGTAAAAGTATACATTTTTAAGTTAATAAATAAAAATATTTGAATATAATAGGATATTCAACAATAAATTTACTTAAAGCAAATAAAAATAAAAATTTTGTTAGCAAATTTTAGGCAATTTTTTTTTTGTTTTGAATTTATTTATTATCGATCGATTGATTTTGATTATACACTTTTGAATAGAATAGAATAGTTTGTTTATTTTATTTTATATTTTTACCTTGCGTTTAGACATGTAAGTACTTGAATGCAAGTTCTGTGTACGTATTATCAACGAAAATGAAATTTGTATTCCTTTCTCTATCTTTCTCATAGCTGAACCAAAAGTGTGTTAGTAGAAAAGTTTGAGTGTATTGAGTTTTTCGAACTTGCACTTGCATGTGTAAAGGCCAGGTTACTTACTGTTTGTGATTTTAACTTCAAATTAGTATCGAACTAAGCACCTTCTGTTTTGAAATCCAACGCACCAGCCACTCTATCAAAAAGACTGTTGGAAATTGACAGCAAGAAGTTCATATAAACTTACTGCACATATACATAAATTTATATGGTTGTGCTTTGATCGCAAGCAGGCTGCCAGGTCTTTATTATCACGCTCTAAAATTTTATAAAACATTTACCCAAAAAATCCCCTGTTAAAAGGAAAATCCCCAAGAAAATCCTCATTAAAAAAGTTTTATTTTTATTTTTAAGTTTAAACGATGAAATAGTTCATGAAATTTTTTGCGTGAAACTTTTTTAATGTTCAGGGAAGAAATTTAGGTAGAAAAAGTGGTGTGAAATGAATGTTTAGATGATTCTTGTCAAGTTTCTTTACACCATTTGCATCGCTACAGTTGCAGAAGCAAATAAAAATGTTTCATGAAATATTTGAACATTTAAATTATATATATATATATATATATATATATATATATATATATATATATATATATATATATATATATATATATATATATATATATATATATATATATATATATATATATATATATATATATATATATATATATATATATATATATATATATATATATATATATATATATATATATATATATACGATCTTTTTAATTTTGTCGGTTTTTTGCATTTTAGCGATTTTTTATTTTGGTGCTTTTTTCCTTTAAGCCATCTTTTCATTTTGGCGATTTGACATTTTTTTAATTTTTGAATTTTTTAGTTTTTCGTTTATTTAAAATTCAAGAGTTTGCCTCCTGCGGTTTCCAAGATACAGCAAATTGTCTATAGTCAAAATTACATTAACACTAACTTTGAAAGTTTAAGTGTCTATATAAAAGTGTCCGTATATTTAGAACACCCTTTAATTTTTAGCTGTCATATATTTGTTGTTGTAGCGTCGAAAGTTTTACATATTCTGTAAAAATTTCGGGTCTGTAGTTCTTACGGTTCCCGAGAAAAAAGCTTATGACAGAGAGACAGACGGACAGACGGACAGGGTAGCGAAACCAATGGGGTGCGTTTACACTTTTGGTGTACAAAAATTAAAAATTTATATTATTCAATCATGTACAATGTAAATGATCCAAAGTCGTTATTAATCAATTAATCCTCGTTTTCAATAATCAAATTCAGAATTATTTGATTAATCATGAATTTGAATAATAACGTTTTTTTATTAATCGGTTAACTTGATTTGATCGATTAATTTTCATTAATCCAATTTTTTTAATAATTCATTTAATCAATTATTCAAACAATTTGATTAATCATTCCTACTTTAGTTTCAAATTTATATAAATTGGAAAAACAATTTTTCACAAAAAATATGCGGACATAATTCCAATTACAATCTCATCGCCCTTTTCAAGGGAATTAAATCTGTATTTTTCGGCTTACTCGAACATAATACACTCGCATTTGTATTTTTTATATTTTTCTTATATGTGCATACATATTTTAGGTGCTGTTTACACAACACAGACGGCGGTTGACTGGAGCGGAAAATTAATATGAAAAGCACTCAGCTTATTTAGTGATTCCCATACAAATTCCATAGTCGACTTGACCGCCTGCCTGGGTTGTGTAAACATCCCATTAAACTTTTACAACATACATACATCCATATGTATATTCATACAAAGCACACGTATTTGTATTGTTAATGATGAATCATTGCTAAAAATATTTATTGTTCGCTAGTGATTTTCTTTTTCATGTTTTATGTGGGCCGCACTTGTTTTAATCTTTGTAGTATACAGCACTGTTGGGATTTGTGGTACAATCGTACCAATTTTGGTACAATCGAAAGCTGAGTGGTACGCTGGTACACTCATCATATTTCTGGTACAATTTTATAATTTTCAAATAAAAAATTTTATTTAACCCCTTTTATTTTATGTCTTAAATGTTGTTCGTTTAGACAATCAGCCGGATTATGCATGTCGAATTAGTGACTACTACTAATTGTCCTAGAATTAAGAAAACTTTTCTTTAATATAGAATAAATCAGGGACCAAAAATAACAGTTATTATCAAAATTTCAGTTCAAAAAGTCAGACAGAAATAATTTGTCTATACGATATTTGAGTATAGCATTGTGATGGTCGTGAGCTAAGGAATAAAAATCTAAAAATACTTTTATTTTGTTATTTTTTACAAAAGAGTCAAAATATAACAGTTCTTTTTTGACTCATAATTTTTCGGTCAAAAATAGAAGTTAAAATTTGACCGATATTTTTTGGTGAAAAATAAAAGTAAAAATTTTACAGATATTTTTTTGGTCAAAAATAAAAGTTAAAATGTGACTGATATTTTTTTAGTCAAAAATAAAAGATAAAATTTTACCGATATTTTTTTCGGCAAAAATAAAAGTTATTTTACTGATATTTTTTGGTCGAAAATAAAAGTTAAAATTTTAACGGATTTAGAAGTCACTACCCCAGCATACCAGTTGTTATGCTTGATATTAGTGAGCATCAGCTATTGAAGCAATTTATTTAACGAAATTGTATATAAGAGCTGTTGATGCTCCATATATTCACTTACAAATCGATGTTGATTAGTAGGATATTCACCATGTGAGATTATTAGCTTCAAATATTACTTGCTCTTTTTTGAAATTTTAACTTTTTTACCAAAAAAAATATCGGTCAAATTTTAACTTTTATTTTTGACCGAAAAAATATCGGTAAAATTTTAACTTTTATTTTTGACCAAAAAGATATCGGTCAAATTTTAACTTTTATTTTTGACCAAAAATATATCAGTCAAATTTTAACTTTTATTTTTGACCTAAAAAATAATAGTCAAAAATAACCATTATTTTTTGACCGAAAACATATGTGTCAAAAATTAACTATTATATTTTACTATTTCGAAAAAAGTCATAACAGTTACGGTCCCTGGAATAAATTGTCGTTTTCACAATATCTTCTATGTATAAATACACAAATCCTATTCAAATACTAATAAAATAAAATTGCTGGTTATGAAAACTATTGGAAGTTGTTTTGAAGGAACTACTTTTGAACTGCTATCATGGTATCAATACGTTTGTATTTTCGACTTCTCAGGAAGTTATTATTAACAACATCCAGATAATTAATACAACTGCTATTCTACTTCCGCAATCTTCTCTGCTACTCTCAAAGTTATTTTATGTATATGTTAGTTAGCTTCGCGGCGTTGCTTTTATAGACTTTTGAGTTTTAAGCAAGTCATGCAATAAAACTCCTTAGTTCGAGGCCTAACCGTACCAGTCGACAAAATATCAATAAAATAAACTAAATTTTCAAATACTATTTATTAATATAATGAAGAGAATATACTATGAGACAAATAAAATTTGTAATAGATCCAAAAAAAATTTTTTTAACATTGCGAAATCACTTCATATCTATTGAATAGGAATCAAAAACAAAAGTGTTTGCAATGACAATCCCATGTAGCAGCACTATAAATGATCCGGATTTGCACCACTTCCGGGTCACAAGTTCATGATCTCATTTGTATTACAAACACATACGCAACACCTTTTTAAGTTGAAATTGGGAAAATACAGAAAATTGAAAACTGACGATTTCACATTTTTTTGATGTTCTCGTTTCGTTTTGCATTCACCTGACTGTTTTCAAGTAAAAAGATTAAGAATTTGTTTGTTCAAAAGTGAAAACAAGAACATAAGAAAATGTAAAATCGTCCGTTTTCAAATTATTCTTTTGAATTCGGATACTAGAAGATATGCTATTAATTTTTGTTTTCTCAATTTCAACTTAAAAAGGTGTAACATGTGTTTTGGCATTTAATCATTGCGGCGGTACAATTTCAATATTGTCATATCCCAACAGTGGTATATAGGCTCTCCCATTTCTAATTTGCTCATTTTGTGTGGACAGACAGTCAGTCAGTTAAATTTTAAAATACATATTTAAAATACTCTCATACTACGAGCCATTGAACAAACATACCGATGTTCGTTACGGCTTAAAATGTCATTCATAATTTCACCACCTGTTCTCTCTGCTCTATCAATTTCCTAAAGAAGGCAACACAATAATCAATTAACTGGTAGGCATAAAGTGCCTGAGTGTGTTATTTTTCTTTATGGAAAAAATTATATAAAAGTATATCTGTGGCCACAACCCTTAACCGCCTAAGTCGAGTTATGACAAAAGTGAGTTTTTGGTATGATGGACTCCATCTCTAAATCAAATCTCTACCAATTTTATAAGTATGATACTTTTTTAAGACGACAATTATATAAATAAGTTAAAGAAAAGCAAACTGACGACTGATTGGAAGCGGGTTTTTGACACTTTAAACAGCTCTCCCGAAAATTTTTGAAAACGCCTCAAGCGGTTAAGGCTTGTGACCACAGATATTATATCGAAGACGCGCGGCAAAAGGGGATATGTCAGAAGCACGAAGTTTTGGGAAATCAAAAAGTAAAGTTTGATTTCACTTCCAAAATCTTCTATCATTCCTATTTTAATGAGTGATTACATTAAAAATGTCCCTGGTATCGTGCTAAGCCATTTATAAACCATTTACAGAATTTTGTTTAGAACAAATTGAATTATCCTCTTGTCCCTTTTTCCCCACGATATAATATATCCAAACAATTTTTGATTATAAAGGCCATTTCAGACTATAATACATGTATTACTATTTTTGAGGAAAATTCCTCTCTGATCTAATTTTTGTTTGAAAATTTTCAAGAAACAATAACAAATTATCATGTCAGTGTTTCATTTCCTCAAAAGTATTAACTTGTATTATAGTCTGAAAATGCCTTAAATAGCATTATCTAATTCGATATTTGCAATTGGTTTAAAAATATTATAAAATTATATGAAGCCGTGATAATTAAAACAAAAAACAAATATTGGTAAAAGTGGCAGATTTCTAAAAAGTGGAAGTCGATATACAGTGCATTCGCGATAACGTGAACACTGCTTAATGTGAAACATTTTTCTTTTTAATTCACTACTCTAAACATAGGGAGGCTAGATCTCTTCCTCCCGGCTAAAATAGCTTTAGATAATATCGTGCCCTAACCGCCAAAACAACGTAAATGATATATTTTACGAAATTTACTTTTTGGTGCAGAGTTTTCTAAGTGCTCCAGTACATCATCTGGTAAAATATTGAAAATATTGATAGTTACAAAGATACAAGCCTGTCAATTTTTACGTAAATGACACCAACTTTTTTTGTTACTGCAAAAATAACGTAAGTGACATACAAATATGGGGTCGCCGAAGAATTACGGAAATAAGCAAATTAATTAATTATAATGGGCAAGCAACTTTTAACTGTATATTGTGAAAAGGGACGTAAATACATACCGCGACCTTAGTATTGTTTTGGTTCATATGCCAAAAAGTCGGAATGGAGAAAAACAACAAAGATTTACATAAAGTTTTCTCAAAATATATCCGATAGAATTTTTTTGTATTCTCACCACTACTTCCGGGATATGTTTGGAAGGTACATTTTTGTGATCTTTCATCAATCCGATTATAAATTAACATTTTTTTACTGAAAGTAAAATATCTTGTTATGTGCTCCAGTAGCCACTTTTTTACTTTATTTGTAAAAAATAGTTTTTGTTGCTTCATGTGTATACTAACTGCTGTGTATTGAGGAACTTGTTATTGAGATGAAATTTTCTACTTTTTATTGAAAATAAGCGTATAAATGTTATTAGAAAAGATATTTACATGGAATGAAAAGTTTATATTGACGAAACTTGGTATTTTACTTGATTTCTGATTTTTATTTTTTTATTAAAAAAAATTTTTTTTTTACAAAAAATTTATCAAAATCATCAATGAATGCTTGATATCTCAGAAACCATGAAAAATTTCGCGAAACAGCTTTTGGATTCTGAAAGAGGGTATTCAAAATATATATACATACTCCATACTTAACTCATTTTTTTTAACGGTCGGTGGGCCAAAACAATACTAAGGTCGCGATATGTCTATTTTAAAAATTATAGGACCACTTTTTAAATTTTTAAATTTTAAATTTAATTAGCTCAGTACAAGTTTTATTCCTTTTTTTACAGCAGGACTTCGACTTTGAACCAGATGTGGGAATGGATATGTTCCCTCGTAGCCGTTTAGGACGCATGACACATGATCCTTTTGGAGATTTTGGAGGTACTACACGTAAGCGTAATAGTTTGCATGATCCCCAATTTCATAATGACGGTTTTTCTCGTTATTTTGATGATGCCGCAGATTTTGGTTTTCCCCAGTTCAACTCGCTAGGTCGTCGTCGCGTTAATCCTCATAATGATGATGATTTCTTTAATCGTTTGCCATCAGAATTTCGGCAATATATACCTGAAAGCTTTACTCACAGGCGTGCAGGCTCAGCTATGACTGGTAGCCCCAGTGGCGTACCGCAACATACAACACAGCAAGAACCTCAATCAAATTTTTACAATACTATGCCTCAGTCTTCATCACGGAAAGTATGTGATGCTGCTATTCAAACCGAAGATCCCACTGTTCGCTCTGAAGTTGACAACTCAATGGATACTGAAAATCTTTATCAACACGGCTTACGTAATACTATGGATATGGGAGTAAAATCACCATCAGAAAACGAAAACCAAAGTCCAAGATCTTCATCAGCACCACCGACAGAACAACAAAATCTGCAGCAACAAATTCCAGTTAATGGACCTAAACGCAAAACACCACCTCCTCAACAGCAGAATCAATTTGCAACGCAAACTAGCCCGCAGATACAGTACGGGGGTCATAGCGGTCAACCGCCACAATTTCAAAAAATGTTTTATGCTTCACAACAACAAGCACATCCTCAACAAAAGCAACAGACTCCCCCACCACCCCAAACGCCCGGTGGCTCCTATATACGTACTATACCAATATTTGTGGAAGGAAGAACCGAACCCATTATCAATAATAAGGAAATTCCAAATCAAAATGCGCCACCAAATTTCGCACCTGGTTCTGGCAATAGTAGAGCTTTTACACCACCAAAACAACAGACGCACCGTCCTACACCACTTAATACTCAACAGCAGCCTACAACACCATGTAGCAGTAGTCTACCCCCTCAGACACCTCATACCGTAGATACTATAAATAAAATTCAAGATATACAACGTGACGTTCTTGATTTAATGTCACGTGTTGAAAACTTTAAAGGTACACGTGCCGAGAAAGAATATGCATATTTGGATGAAATGTTGACAAGAAATCTTTTGAAATTGGATAATATCGATACTAATGGGAAGGACAGTATACGTTTGGCACGTAAAGAAGCCATAAAATGTATACAGGCGTCTATAAATGTACTCGAAGCTAAAGCAGAGGAAAACAAAAAGGCAGCTCAATTTAGTATGGAAGCTAACGAAGTGCCAGTTGCAGAAGAACCCATCCAAAAGGCAATATCACCTGTACCAGTAGCTAAACCAGAAAAATCAACATCAGCAGAAAAATTTACCAAAGAATCGATAACAAGCTCTGTAGCTGAACAAATCGAGGAGCCGGAAGAAAACAAAATTAATGAGCCTATACCACTACCACCACCCGAAAGTGAAAAATTCAATGAAGTTAAAATTGAAGATTGCCCTGAAGACGATGTACCCATAACTTGCAATAATGACGAATCTACAGTTAAACTTGAGAACACACTAAAAAAGAATTCATATCAATCAAAATGATATAACAGAACAACTACTAACAAAAACGCCTGCTATATAACGAATGTTTTAATAAAAATAAACAAATAACAAAAAAAAATTAACATAGAAATACTTAATATTTATATTAACTTGGGGATATATTTCTAAATATGTATGTATGTTCATCCGAACCAAAATTTTCAGATGTTTTTGTATTTTAATTAATTTGTAATATTTATTGTATTTTAATGTTAAATATTTACATTTAAAGCTTAACTAAATTGCTCGTCAATATCTTAAAATTTATAAATAAAAGTTTTTCTATCTATCCCCAAATAAATTAAAATAAAATGTATATAGTACATACATCATGCTTACAATGTACAAGTCAAATCTAACCGGATAAACTTATTAAGTCAGCTAGCTGATCGTCAGCTAACATACCCCATCTGTCAAAATCTATACGAAAAAGTAATAAAATTGCCGAAATTCATATAAAAATAACCCTACAAGAAATTTTTATGCATGTTCTTGTTAGATACGTCTTGCTTATATACATATCGTCACCTAAAATGCAAAACTACGTATCATCAAAAAATTGAAAATCACGTTTTTTATTTATTATGGTTCTTTTGATGAAACTATGAATATGGGTTGAAAAATAACGATTTTATAACAAAAATTCAAAATAACGTGTCATCAAGTGCATGATTTTTCATAAATCAAAAAGACGTACAATCAATCGCACTTTTGTTATGAGTTTTTATTATTTTTTAACGAAGTAAGTAAGCCTAGGTCTTTCTCATTGTTTATAACGGTTCATTTGGTTAGTGTGCAAAACAAAATCAAAATGGTTAATAGCTGGGTTCGAGTACTTACAATTTTTTACTGTACAAATTTTCCCAGTAAAACCAGTAAGCATGAATATGAGATTAAAATGTAAATAAACAAAGAAAAGCCAAAAAAGTGCGAAATTTTCGCATTTAAAATGTTTAAATTAACTTAAACACACAAAATAAAGCTACGTAAATAGGTTAGGTTAGGTTGTACAGACTGCTTGCCCATATTTGGGTCCATGGTTGATCCCTTTGTGTTACCTGTAAGTAGAGGAAAATAGAGAGAAAAGAAATATAACAAGTGAGAGGTGTGAAAGTGAAGAGGAGAAACGGAGAAAGAAGGGAATGAAAAAGAAAAGAAGAGAGGTATGGCAATCACTCGCCAGAAGGGGATGGTTCAGCGCTGACACCATCCACAGCGCCTTATGAAAAGGCTAAGTTTGTTGGGGTTCGTCGTTGCCAGCTCAGATGGACTGACGAAGGATTGCTGACCGAGTTGCGTCAGCCGCTGGTTCTCCAGCGAAGGCCAGAAGCAAAGAAGATGAAAGATCCTCTCCTCTTCCTCCTCATCCCAACAACTTCTACAGAAGTCGTGGGACGTTAGTACTATTGGTTTGGCATGATTGCCGAATTTGCAGTGACCTGTGATCGTTGCGACGATGTCTTTCAGGTGTGATTTCTAAAGTCTTAATAGATTTCTAGTACGGTCTGAATCCAGCGTTGGCCAGATCAGCCTGGAGATCCTACAAGTAGGATCATTGAACCACTTGGTCTGTGCCAGGGTATGGAAAAAGGTTTCGATTTCCTGCTTGCAGGCGTGTAGGGGAATGCCACAGAAGACATCAATGTCCAGCTCTGCTAGTGTCGTCCCTTTTTTAGCTAGTTCGTCAGCGATGCAGTTGCCTGCGCTGGTCCCGTGTCCATGCACCCATATAAGGGTGATACCACAGCGCCATAAAAGAGTACTGCCCTAATGACTGTGTCAAATAACCAGCACACATTGCGATGTCTAATACCCCACGACGTACCTATAGCTCTGTTGCAAATGCAAACCGCGGCTACCACTTTCTTGGCTCTGGTTTCTATGTTGGGTCTCCATGACAGCTTGCTGTACAGGATTATTCCCAGATATTTAGCGCTGTTTGATAGACTCAAGGTTGTCCCATTCAGTAGCAGCAATTTGAAATTTGGAGTCTTATATTTGTCTGTAAAAAGCACTAACTCCGTTTTGGTAGGATTTACTCTCAGTCCACTAGCGATACTCTAATCGCTGAGCTTTTTGAGTGCATATTCCATCCTATGGGAGATTGTATCAATGTGGGTCCCCGGCACTGCTACCGCCACGTCATCTGCGTAGGCAACAGTTTTAAATCCCAGTGAGTCCATAGTCCTTAATACCTCATTTATGGTTAAGTTCCAAAGTATGCGTGACAGTACGCCACCATGCGGAGTGCCTCTGTTGGTCGACATGATTGAGGTTGCCGATCCCATGGAAGCTTTTATAGTTCTACGTAAAAGAAGGTCCGATATGAATCCGACCGTAGTACTGTCTATGCCAGTTTCCACAAGTGTCCCCTTGATGGCTGCTGGCTTGACGTTATTAAAGGGGCCTTCTATATCTAGAAATGCCACCAGTGTGTAATTTTTGAACTCAAGTGATCTCTCAATGTAGCCCACTTATGAGTGTAGTGCCGTCTCAACAGATTTGCCTTTCGTATAAGCATGTTGAGAAGGAGAGATAAGCCTAGTGTTGATCGTCATTCTGATGTGAATGTCGACAATTCTTTCCAGGGTTTTTAGCAAGAAGGGCGACAGACTGATGGGTCTGAAGTCTTTGACTTTGGTGTGCTATGTTTTTCCCCCTTTTGCAATGTAGATTACATCACAAATGGTCCATTGTTGAGGGACGTATGACCATTCAAGGCAGGCTTTATATATGTTTATTAACCATGATGTGATAATAGCAACGTTGTGTTGCAAGTCAGCAGGGATAATACCGTCTGGTCCAAAAGACTTGAACGGTAGGAAACTGCTGATGGAGATCTAGAGAGGATTTTGCGCAATCGGTGCGTCTCGGAGGAACTTTCTACGTTTCCACAGAAGGGCCTCCAAGACGCTCTATTTTAGCGCTCCTAACCTCATTTTTAAACTTATTCAAGGAAGACTTATAAACAGACTAGTTTCCAGTGCTCTTGGCCTCGTTGAATAGCCTTCTGCATTTCCCACGAGATTCAAATAGGGTGGGGGTCCACCAATGAGGTCTTTTATTCCCTCTGACAAAAGAGGGTGGACATGACCGTGTTATTGCATTGTTAAAAACGTTGGTAAGCTGATTTACAGTGGAATCGATGTCCGCAAACTCCTCAATAACTGGCGGTCGCGGTAATAGGTTGTTGAAAATCCTTCTCTTCCCAGTTTGTTTTCCTGCGATTGCAGAATGGTTTGGCTACCTCATTCTTTCAGCTGATTTGGAATTGAAGATAGCCATGATCAGAGAAGGAGCAGTCCTTCGAAACTTTCCAATCTTGAATCAGATGAGCATGATTTGCTGATACTAGCGTGATATTCAATACCTCTTGCCTATTGGCAACTACAAAGGTAGGTTCTGAATCTCTATTAGCTACTACTAAGTTATAGTTCAATAGAAAGTCGGCTATACACTCACCTCTTGTGTTTGTATCCGAGCTGCCCCAGAACAGGTGATGAGCATTTGCATCGGCTCCCATGATGACTGGAGTGCGAGCAAGATTGCTGTTGTTGGGTGGAGGGTACGTGTGGTCATGCGCCTTTAAACTACGTATATGAAAGAAGCTAATAATAATAATGTAGATTTCATTGGACTACAATAGACTTTATGCTTCCAGTAGAATTGAATGTTCCACTATGAAGCGGACTTACGTAGGAGGAGTAAAATAGAAATATCCCTAAATTCTTAAATGCAGTACAGACAACGCTGCATCAGAATAGCAAACTTGTTTGACCATGTCGATGCAAACCAATTGATGCTATTTATTGTGTGATTATTATTTTTATTGATGCATTTAAATACACTGTTGCAGCGCAGTACTGCATTTATGAGGGTGTGGTACCTCTTAATATTTTACTGAACCTATAATTTAACAAAAAAATAATTTACATCATATTTGAATTGTTTGTTTCACTTAATAATAACATACTTTCATTGAAGATGGGTCTTTTTGTTTCAGAAACTTACAATTCAAAATAACGTAATAGTGCATTTACATCTATAATTTTCAAACTAGTTTATGATCATAAACTACTTTCATAAACTATACCGTT
Organism: Panzeria rudis; assembly: GCA_956483635.1. NCBI lineage: Eukaryota > Metazoa > Arthropoda > Insecta > Diptera > Tachinidae > Panzeria > Panzeria rudis. The sequence goes on along the minus strand of CATQFL010000087.1, from coordinate 92,301 downwards.
TACATCAGCATTTTAGACAGTATAGTTATTTATCTTTGACAATTCATAAAACAGCTGTCTTAAGTCTTCAATATTAAAATAATATAATAGGGAGTTTGACAGTTAATAAACGCGAAATAAATGAACAGCGGCCCCTATGAGCTTACCTGGTTTTATTATACTATGTGAAGACTTTCAAATATGACTAGCGCTGTCAGACAAATGTACAAAAATAGAGTTGCATTAACAAAAGCGGGTTGTTTATAACTAGTTTATCTCAAAAGCTAGTTACAAACTTGCTTATGATTTGTATGGATAAATAAGTTTCTCAAACTAGTTTATCACCATAAACAACTTATAACCTGTTTATGGCGTAGATGTAAACGCGCTATAACACACATAACTTAAAAAATAATAATAAAACCAATTAATTAATTTTTCTCTAGTTCCTTGGAATACCTAGCTCATATTTAAAAAAATACTTTTAAATTAGAGATGTGTGATGATGCCCACGATCACGCAAGTTTTGCTTGTGCGTAAGCTCCGAATACGATCAATCAAGCTGTTGTTGCTCTACATTTTTAAACAGGTTATCTTTATGTCTTATAATTTGCATTCTGATTTTCAGTTTTAAGTTAGACCGCGGAAACCACACATGTAGGCAACTTTTTGCGCGTGCCGTCGCAAATTTTAATATTTGTACGTAATTATTATTCGAACTGAAATAGGTATAAGTCGGAAGATATTATTATTATTCGGCTTAAGCTCAATAATTGAATTAATGTAAATTGTAAAAATAAATTGAATTTACATTAATTTAATTAATGAACTTAAGCCGAATAATAGTAATAACTTCCGACTTATACATATTTCGGTTCGAATAACAATTACGTACAAATATTCTTGTTTTGTTTAAAAGAGTTTGTCTGCAGTTTGGTCCTATAATTTTTTTCAAAAATCGGTTCCGGTTCAGGACATGGACCGAAAGTTGAGTCGGTAGTGTAGATCGTATTTCCGGTTTAGGGCCTGGTCTGAAAGTTGGGTCGGTAGTGCAATTCGTACTTCCGATTTAAGGGCTGGACCGGAAGTTGCGTCGGTAGTACGGTTCATATTTCTGGTTCCACTCTGGGCCGCAAGTTGGGTCAGTAGTGCAGTTCGTACTTCCGCTTTAACGTCCGGACCGGAAGTTGGATCAGTAGTGCGTTTAATATTTCCGGTTCCGGGTGGGAAGTTTGATTCGTCTAGGAGCATCATATTTGTATGGGATCAAGAATAAAAAAGTAAAGAAGAAAGTAGCTAGAACGGTAACGCAGTTAGCATTGTTTTGTTTTTGTTTTTGTCATGAGTGTGCCACACATGTTCCTAAATGTGTATACATGCACACGTGCAAGTGCCAGTTTGATTAGCACATGCACACGTGCCAAAATAAGCACACGAAAATATCAGGCACACGCACACGAGTAAGTGCCCATTTTTTGTGTGCTACTTTTGGCACATGTACGTGTCCCAATCAAAGTGGCACTTCGCCTTAAGATAGAAATTATATGGCACTTGCACGTGTATATGTGCAAAATTTAGGCATATGTGCTGCACAATCATGTGCAAATCCGTACTCTGCTAGCTATACGTAATTTTGAAAACCCTAAATCAGTCAAACAAGTGCAAAAATTTATTATTTGTAAAAAGCGGGACAAGAACGATTTAAACGCGGGATTCTGAAGAAAATACGAACAACAAGCGGGATTTTATGAAATATCTTGTGGAAAGCGGGATGATGTAAAAACACTCCATTTCTAAGATAATACGAGTATACACATTATTTCTTTTAAACATATGCAAGTATGTATACGGTTCCATATCGTTACTTGAAATGCAAAACTACGTAACTAATAAATAATTCAAAATTGCATTGTTATTTAATTGTTGCGTATTACATCGAAGCGTATGTCCGTACAAATTTTCAAACCTTTATCATAAAAATCAACCAAATTAAAAACGAAAAAAGAAACTTAACGTCAGGAACTTGAAGTGCGTAAAAATTTTATAAATTGCTTAAGCCTATAGGCTAAAGATAATTTGTTTCGAACACATGAAACATAAAGTTTGAACGTAAAATAAGAAAATTGTAAGCCAGTAAGTGAAAAGATTCGAGGTTATCTTTCATACAAAATTGCTTAAATTCAGTTTATAGTTAAATTTATAGTAAATTTTATAGTAAATTTTTGTCGACAGCGAGTAGACAAGTGACAATTTTTTGGTATTGTCTTGACGTGACGTTGACAAATACTTACGGAATAAGTGGGATATTTTCGGATCGACACAAAATTAGTTTTAGCGTTTGACTTTCAAGACTTTTTCTAAATTTTTTCATCTCAGTGTAGAAATTTGTAAATTGAAGTTATGAATTTTAGTCGAACTCTATGGCTTTTAATCCAAAGATTTTTGACTATTCTGGGTTAAGATCGTTGAATTTGATTTTTGGAACAATCACACACTTTTAATGTTACATCCCTTACTTGACTTCACCACCCTCACACCGAGAATAGGTATGACAAGAGCTCTGATGATGACATACTGATTGATCTCGAAAACATCAGCTCGACGCCTATACAAACAAGAATTTGTCTTTTCAGTTATTACATGCTTTGGAAATTCCTTTCTCAAGCTTTTCTTTTTTTATTATGCTGTGCAGCCAATCGCAGAGTTGCAAGCCGATCGGCGGCAAATTTAAAAAAAAAAATTTTTTTGTGGAAGAATATAATTTTTTAACTGAAAATATATACACATATCTTTTCAATTTTTGAATTTCAAATGTAACTTTTGAATTTTAAAGGGAACTTTGAATTTCAAATAGGATTTTTGAATTTCAATTTATATTTTTTGAATTTCAATTAATAATGAATTGATATTTTTTAATGTCGAATGAAAATTTTTTAATTTCAATTGATATGTTAAAAGGTATATAACTTTCAAAAGTATTTCGGTCTAAATAATTTAAAAATAAGTCTGAAATTTGTTATTTCGGCTTTTAGTTCAATATTTGAATTACTTGTAAATTCAAATTATTTTATTAAGAGTGGAGTGTTGGAATATTCAAATCAGATTAGCAGAACGGATCAGTACTACTGATTTCGACAGGCCGCTACACTATCTCATCAGCGTTCTTGTTCACTTTTACCACTTATGAAGGTGCATGCTTTTTATAAGGAAACATCGGCTACACTTAAAGGAAAACCTTCATATATACATATAATGGTTTTTTACGTTACAGCAATGAGTTTGCCATTGTTTTTCAACCAACGTAACGTTTCATTCCTGGTATAAAAATTGTTTCATTAATTTAAAAAATTTCATAATTAAAATTAAACTTTTTCGTTCACATATGTATGTATATAACCAAGCGCCACCAGGCGGCTTTTTTTATTTATTTAATCCTGTCAGAGACTTAATTTAATATTTTTAATACTTGAAAATTACTTACTATAATTTTACTTCCTATAAATAAATTTGTAAATGTTAGTCTTGAACGCTTGGTCTCATGTTTGTAAGCCAGCACCTTTACTGCTTCAGCCATGTCACCATTTAAAATCAATAGTACAAAATCAATATAAAAGAAAAAGAAAATTATACGAAAAAAAAGTTCATTTCCGATATCTGTATTTGAATTTGATTCATATTTCTATTATTTACTTTTTCATATTCCGAATGAAAAAATTTCATATTATTAATGACAACACAAAATGTATAAAATGTGCCTGAAAAAAGATTTCATGTAAGTTTTCATTGCTGATACGCACGAAATGTTTCCATTCCCATTACGAAACGTTTTTCTTTCAGTGTAAATAGAAAACAAGACTTTTTTCCTGTAAATTCTTGCATTCATCTCATACAAACTCAATTTGAGTATATAGCAAACTAACAACATATCATTATTATGTAAAAAATACAAATCGAGATTTATGGAAATAATACAACTATGATTGTTTTTATTGTTATTGTTAATATTTTGTCATAGAAATTATCCCAACTTTGAACATTTTTACAATAAAGCCCTGTCAGTTAACTACATTCTGTAAAAAATTAAGATATTTACGATAAAGGATACTTTGGCGTCCGTTTTAATCAATACTTGTTAAGAGGAGACTAAAACTTTTCGAATAACACCAAAATTATTAATCTTTGATGATGTGCTCTAATGTTATACAATCTTGAAAATGGCGAACTATTCTCAAAAATGGCCGAGATGCTCAAGTTTAAACGGCTATCAAATAAGAATCATAAGAGGTATCGGACTAGTTCCTGCGCCATGTGATGCGCACGTAGGAGTAGATAAATATATGGGGCATTATTTGTGAAACGGACATGCTTTTTTTGTCTTCGATTCTTATAGTTTAGGACTATGCTATACCTATATATTAGGGTATTCATTCGGTTAACCGTTAATCGGTTAACCGGTTAATTACTACCCGATTAACTGACCGGTTAATTTAAAATAGGCTTTTTCGATTAACGGTTAAATCGGCTAATTTCGGTTAACCGACGTAACAAATTTTTTCGTATTTTGTAGTATTATAACGTATTTTTTGTGTGTTTAATTATTTGTTTCGCCTCATATACAAAATGTATGTGTTTAGAAATTACTTTTCATACAAACAAATAAGTGTGTTCAGTGATTTTAACTTAAGTAAAATATTAAAATCTTTGGACAAGGCTATAAAAGAATTTAGTAAAGACCCTTCTACTCTAATTGAACTTGAGGGAATTATGTATTAAGGTTTTGTTTAATAGTTTTATAAAATCTAATAATACTGTTGCCAACGATTTAATAAAAATTTAAGGATTACATTTAATGACAGACGAATTCAATTATGTTATACCTCCACTCAGGAATATTTCCTTCTAGCAACAGTGTTTTAAAATACAGTAGAAAAAAGGAAACTAAGGAATTCGGAAATGAACTTTTTTCGCTGAACTCTGCCAGCATCAATTAGATGATGACCTACCAACAGAAGAAACTATCGATAGTAATACAAGAAATGTTTTAACAGAATTAAACGAAACAATAAGAAGTGTTAAGAATTTGAAGAAAAAATTAAAATAGGACTCTGACATAATAGAAAATTTTATAAATTTAGAAAAATCCAGGAAAAGTACTGAGAAACTAGATATTGTATATTATGGATATCTTTCGATTTCTTCAACATCTACGATAAATGAAAGGATTTTTCCAAGTAAAGTTTTATCAAAACTAAAGAGGAGAATCTCTTAAATCCTAAGCATTTAAAGCAAATTATTTTTCTGAAAGATTGTTTTAGAAGATCTCATTAAACTATGGAAATAACTGATATAATGATCTCACAAACTTGTCAATTTTTTAATGAATACTTATTTATGATTTTTTTTTGCTTGATTAAGTTCAAGAATTGTTATGTTATTGTTTTTTTTTTTTACTAATAAATTCAAAATAAAAGATAATTTATGCAATTTTATTTGCTAACATTAGTACTTGATTTATGAAAAAACTTAATTAATCGGTTAACCTTGTAATACCGCAATTAACCGATTAAGCTAAAACCTCGATTAATTAATCGTGCGATTAACTAATGAAAGCAGAACCCCGATTAAATGAATACCCTACTATATATACCATCGGTTCAGAAAAAAAGTTTTTATTAGTCTCCTTAACGAGATATAAGATTTTGAAATTTTGGCTAAAGGGCAGGTACGCGCTACTTCAAGTTTTATTATTTAAAAAAATAAATAAAATTATCTATAGTTCATTAAATCAGCTTTGTAAAAATATATTTGGATTTTAGAAAAAAAATATTTTGGGAAAAAATTTATTTGGTTGATTCTGAGATTACCGTCTAATTTGCTATCATTGTGCTTTTAAATAGGGAAAAATAAAATATATTCCACTTCATTGTTTATTTTACAATACAGCTGTATAGATAGGTCCTTTGCAGTCATTAAAATAATTTTTCCTAAAATTCTTTTATTCTTTAAAAAATTGCCTACCAAAGCGTTCAAATATCATTACCCTGGCTGTCCCTAACACTACTTTCACTTAACTTTGTCTAAATTTCTAACAAAAGTAGCATGTATATATAATTTTTAATAATAATATTAAATTATCATTTTTTTTCTTGGAATTTGAATAATTTTATATCAATTATTATTTTTATGGATGATTACCTGTTGACCCGAAGGTACACGTCATTCCCCTGTAAAATCGTATATTTGTTATAATTCAAATTTCCAAAGCATTGTTGATTTGCAAAATAACTCAAATTTGAAAGAACATTATATCTACTTTGCATAAACGTGGCAGAATTTTCGTCAACAATATTAATAAAATGAAGTAAATCGCGCTTTGTTTTTCGTAATGAGCTTTCACACTACAGTTGGTCATTCCCCAGCGTTGTTTTTTTTAAGTAAATATATATTATATAATTTGTGTGTGTTTTTCAAGTTTATTTTAAATTAATTTATTTAAAATATCAACTTCGGATTCGTGCCAATTTTTTAATGGTAAGTATTTAAATTATCATTTATGAGACTTTTGTAGGTATTCGTCATCCCCCTGCAAAAATTATTGAGCAATAACCGCAAAAAAGACCTTAGTGATATGGTAATCGATTGGCTCTTACGACATTTTAGCGGTTATGGCTCGATATTTTCTTCATTTTACTTATTTCCAAAATTGTTCACAATTCGGTAAAATATTAAGAAATTAATGTGTACCACCGATAATTCTTTGAAGTATTAAAGTTACTTATTTGAAAGATCAAATCCAGAAAAAAACTTTAATGCACAAAATTAGGTCTAAATTGGCCCGTAATCTCAGAATCAATCATTTAAATAAATTAAGCGAAAACTTCACAAAGTTATCTCTCTTTAAGTTTTTTTTTAATTTTTACCAAAAATAGCATATAGTATACATATGTATCCGTTCCAAGTTTCATAATGGGCACGAAAGTCGTGTGTAAAAGTAACTTAAACAGGAATGTAACAACATGTTGAAAATGCTATTTCCTTCCTTCCTTACATTTCTACGTAACATCACCTAAACTGAAAATACAAAATTTAAAATGTATCGTATTAAAAGAAAACAGAATTTTCTTTCAATTCACAAGCCAATCTTGAAATATATATATATATATATATATATATATATATATATATATATATATATATATATATATATATATATATATATATATATATATATATATATATATATATATATATATATATATATATATATATATATATATTGGCGTAAGTGACGGCCAAATTTATTTAGATTCATATAAGAAATTTGTATTATAATCCTGTTTTTCTTTAATATCAAAATTTTCAATGTTTTTTGAAATATTACAAAAGTTTGTAGGACTAAATTTACACGATGAAATTGTTTATGCTCTCCTTTTAAATTTGCTATGTGTTTCATCGACTGCTTAAATACTAATACCCTGTTTATCGATATCGAAAGACATTTTTCATTCTTACAATTTCATTTGAAAAAATGAGAAAGTATTCTTTCGACATTGATAAACAGGCAGTAAAATGTACATACAATTTTTTTTTAATACAAAATAAAAATGTAAACAGTTCAAATTGAAACCCTGAAGGAGATATTTTAAGACAAATAAAATGAATAATCAAAGACATTTAGACAGACTGTGGCTCAGGATATGTAAAATTCAGCTCAGCTGAGTATAGTACTGTAACTTGCTTGTACTTAACGAAAAGAATGGTCCTGGAAATTTTAAAAAAATAAACATTACATTGCGATATAGTCGTCAATTATTCTTTATAGAATCTCCTACTGTATAATAACTATAAACTCTATTTCCTTGTATTCACTTAAAAAAAAATTTTTATTTGTTTTAGAATTGCTTTTCTATTAACTTTTATTTAAAAGGAATGCTTACATTAATAAAACAATCGAAATTTCGCCAATTTTCATTTAATAAATCTATTTAAATTAGAAAATCAACTTTTCCCGGGAACGTGATTTTTTCATTCCCGTTTCCCGGCAAGTGCAAAAGTGCGGGAAATCCCAAACCTTAGAAACAAGCCATAAAATTTATTAAAACTGGCTAAAACTGTAAGGAATGTCAAGAACTCGGGAAAACTAAAGCAAAATTATATATTGCAAAATGTAATACATATTGATAAAAAATTCCCTAAAAATGTAAGAAAGCCAAAAATTTTGGAAAGGTTACTTATATCGCGAAAATTTGTGAAAAATTGCAGAATTTGGACTTCAATTTGAAATATATGGTTGATACATGTATCAAAATGAAAATTTGTTGGGGTTAATTTTTATATGATTAGTTCTTGGAATATATAAGCTTTTGTTGTACATTCGTTGTGATATCTATTATAAATGTCCTGGTCGACTGGTTCAGACTTCTGGCAGCCCTAGCTTAAAGCTTTATTACTCATACATCAACGTTACGTATGAGTAATGAAGCCTTTAGTCACATTCGGTACGTTTCCGTCAAGTCAAAGTACTAAAGTTGGCCAACTTTTAACGTACGTCGAGTACTTTGACAGCTATCAGTTGGTTTTTTTGCTTTGTTTCCATTTAGTTTTTTCTGCTGTTTGACACCAAAAATTAAATAAAAACAAATATAATAGAAACGCACAGTTGAGTAGTTCCGCTACACACAACAGTTGTGTATTTGCTGCCATTTTTTCCATCATAAAATTTGTTCGCTACATGTTGTGCTTAGCATGCACAGCTGATCAAAAGAGTTATGCCGTTTATATTCTAATACCCGCTTTATTATGTGGCCGCTGCAAACTAGTTTAATAAATTTTGCATTACAAATGTGATAAAGTAAACAAATAAAGGAAAATAATTGAAATAATACTAAGATCACTAAATATATGTTTATTGTGTTGTTTACTTACAATATTACATAGTATTTAATTTACTATAATGTTGAACCGTTTTTAGCACTGTGGCGGCTTAGTGTTAAATTAGAATAATTATCTTTGCAGCCTTCTTATTTTATTGCAGTGTTTTTTGCTTTGTGGTGAAAATTTTAAAATAAAATGAAAATGTACAATTCGTATGGTGCTGACTATCGCATTGGATACCATGTTTATAGAATATTTTATGGAACCAAAATTCACTCAAAACTGAGTGCTAAACTAATTAATTTAGTTAATTTCAACTATGTCTTTTGTGCCTGTTTTTAATTGTTTACATTTATCAGCTGTTCATATTGCAGTATATCCATCAAGCCGTTTCTAAGACGTAACTGTTGGGCGCAACAGTTGCCAACAGTTTTACAACAGTTGAGCTCAACAGCTACGTCTTATGAACGCGCCCATTGTGTCAACCTCCTCCGTCGTTACGTTAATGTCAATTAGAGTTTTAATATTTAAAAGCTTCTTGTTGCACAAAAAACGTAAGAAAAAAGCAACAAACCAACCAAACTACCGATTTATCTAAAACTAAAATAAATTTACCAGTTTTGGTCTGATCAGACTAAATTGGAACCATGAAAATTACTGTCTAAAAAGAAGTTTGATAAAAATCACAAAGTCTGTAGTATTAAAGAAAGTATTTCGGCTATCCTGAAAATATTGGTTTTTAGATATACCTCTTATTCAAGAAAACCACAGAGTTGTGAACCTTTAAAAAATATACCATTTATGTACCTTGATATAAATAAATAATTCTTACCTTTTTATCTTGCTGACAACTTGTTTCGTTTCTATTAGCAACTAAGTAAGCTCGAACATACACCAACTTCAATTAATAGGTTTAAAAAATCGAATTGCCCCACTCACGTTTACACTTTCACACTTTGATGCATCTACATACAACTCACCCCATTTATAAGCACACACATTAATAACACTTCATTTAATTCACCACCCAACTAACAACAACCACAAACAAAACAAAGATGGCACATTTTTTACTTCTTTGATTGATGCATTTACAAGACATTTTTTGTTACACTTAACTTTTATATACTATTTTCACTTTTAATTTCATACTTTTTACAAAATAAATTTAACATTTATATTATTTACACTTTATATTTTACACTGCATCAATTTGTTTAATTTTAGGCACTGAAAAACTAATTAAAATCAAGATTTAAGTTCAACTTTTTAATGAAACGCGGAACGACTTGTTGATTGTACTAAATTAAACCACGAACTAAATAAACGAAGAAGGAAATGCATTGATTGATTAATGAGTAGCAAAAGAGGGAACATACATACCCAGGAAACAATTTTGGCCGACATATCGAACATCAGAAAAAATCTAACAGCCATATTCATAAATATTTAAAATATTTATTGTCCTAAACTGCTTTTAAGCAAAATTTCATAAAATTGCATTCAAAAATGTATATTACATGAAATTTTTAAAATAGGTTTAAAGATGGTATGCACCTTCTATAAACCTTCAATAAGTTCATATCATCGATATATCAATTTCAACTTCAAATATATTTGCAAATTTAACACACAGAAATACATGATATGCTTTAAATTAGGGATGTACCGATACGCCGTTTTGCCGATCCGATACCGATACCGATATTTAAAAATAAATATCGCCGATACCGATTCCGATACCGATACGAATATTGAAATTGAGTTCAAGTTTAGATTAACAAAACTCAAGTGCAATTTTTTATTATACAAAATTACATTAGCCCAATTCACAATCTTGTGCAAATGGTCTTGCATCGTAGCATTTGCAAATTGGTATAGTATATTGATACTCACCACTTAACAATTGTTAGTGGTGAGTATCAATATGCTATACCATTTTGCAAATGCAACGATGCAAGACCATTTGCACAAGATTGTGAATTGGGCTATTATAAGAGAGAATATTTAAAATTGATAAAACATTGGAAGTAATTTTTAAGGAGCTACATTTTCTTTGCTTCCAACAAATCTATATTAAAAATATGCAGATAATTAGTAGAAAAGCAAGAAAAATTGTTTAATTCCTTTATAATTTAAAAAATACTCGCCATGCGTTTTAAAAAATCGATTTTTTAAAGGACATTTATCAACTAATATTCATCTAAATAACTTAATAGCTTAATTATTAAAAGACTTCTAAGTTTATATTTATTCACTTAAATTTGCATAAAAAATTGTGAAAATGGGTGCTTTTTATCCTTTTTCCTTAAGGAAAAATCATTATAGAATACCGAAAAAAAAATTTGTCCTAGCATTGCTTCCAATTCGGTGATTGGTAATCGAAAAACAGAACTTCTTGCAAGGGCAAGGATATGTAAAACTAATTAGAAATTATCCAAATTTGCAATACTTCCAGATCGCGAATTCTACATTTTCATGACTTCTTTGGAGTATCTCTTTTTTGCGGGAATTAGATTTAAAAAACGACGGCTTGAATTTGAATTCATGGTAAAATTAACAAAAAATAAATAATTTTTTTTACAAAATAACAGCATAAAATATAATTAATTTTTAAAATTGGTATTAATAAGATTTAAAAAATAACGAAGTGTATTTAATTTATGGTAAAATCGAACAAACATAAATTATTTGTTAAAAAAACTCTGAAAAAATGTTTAAAAGTATCGTCGTATCGGCAGTAAAATATCGCCGATACCGATGTATCGGAAAATCTGAAATATCGCCGATATATCGGTATCGGTATTCGTTACATCCCTACTTTAAATTAAAGCTTGAAGTCTTGGCTATAAGCGTTTACGTATGTTTTTTTAAATTTGATAGATCATGTCTCTTAATTATATAAGTTAAACAAAATTCGCAACAAAATTAGCAAGAAAACACCATCAAAACAAATAAAAGCAAAAAGAAATGTTAGTGATGTAGAAACAATCAACACAAATGAAAATAGGCTCGTTATTCGAGTACCTTTTTCATACATGATTAAAAGAGTCGTGTGAACTCTTTTGTAATCATTTCTCTTTTTTCCTTTTACTTCATAGAAAATTTGTGTTAAATAAGTTGAGAAATATATTATAAAGAGAGTTCAAAATATTTTAACTTACACGAAAACAATAAAAAGCTATTCGTTTATTTCAATATCCGGATGAAATCATATTCTATTTATTGCAACACTAACTACAAAACATGGTGGTGTTGCCAGTATCGAAATCTAAATTTCCTTAAAACACACAATGTCTATTGTAGTGTTTATGAATGCAATTTTATATTAAACAGTTTTTAGCGTGAAACTGTTCAATAACAATTGCGAGTCTTAAACCTAAAATAAGAATTTTTATGAATTTAGCTGTAAGACTTTACCAGACAATCAGCCGAGTTGTCTTAACTTCCCTCAGACATTTGGCGGAGCAGTAGGCAGTTTTCTGGTACGACGTTTCTGCACATTCTCTGAAATATTATCCGATTAATATCAGAATTGTCTGCACATTATCCGAAGGCAATTAATTTCATTTATGGCATTTAACAGAGTAGTCTGCACATTTTCTGATCTGCGTCTTACGACTTTTAGCAGTCACTTCTGCACATTGTCTGATTTTAGTTTTCGTTACAATTCTCATTTATCTCTTGAGTTTATACGCACAAATATTTGAGTTTTTAAGCTTATAAAATGTGGGTAAATGTTTTCTGATAAGCTGCCTTTAGAATTTCCCAAGGAAATTCGTCGGAATTCGTACAGCATTGTTAGACCTTTCGGTATAGTTTTTAGAATTTCCCCAGACAAAGAGATCCGGTTTCTTGTCAACCACTCATATGATTTTCGGTACGTTTTCTGATCGACATCAGATACGAATTCGGTATCTTGTGCAGACTTTCTGACCGAAATCGGCAAAAATTGTTTGCTGGGTATACATATGCATGTTTGGATGTATGTATGGAACTGTGTTTGAGTAGTTTTGTCACCCTTGCATTAAATTATGAAAATGATTCCAAAACATGATAATCAGGCAGGCTTGTTGGTAAAACATTTTTTTAAGAATAGATACAATGCTGTTCTAATGGCTTTTTATATTTCAATGCAATGAATTCGATGAAACTAAATTAATATACATATGTATGGGCAAATCCTGCGTGACAAACGCTACATTCGTACGCGTTTTGAGATTAAAATATAAAAATTTGTTGGTCTTTCAACAGAGATACTGCCTTCAAGTTATGCATAGTGTTTAGTGGGATTTAATTGTACTTTTGAATGACATGAAACATAACTTTTTTAACAGCTATTTGCTGCGAAATAATTGATCACACAGCTTTATGGCGCACGCTACAAAAAGTGGAAGTCATTTTGAAATTTGAAGTGTGTTTTCGTAATTTTTAGCGAATTTTGCTAATGAAGCACCCAAAATCTAATTCATAGAAGAAAGAGCAAGGAATATAAGAGAATTATAAAATAACTTATTTGCAGCGAAAAAGTTTTGTCGTTTTTTATCAAAAACCGTGAATTAAATTTATTTATTGAATCTTCAATTGTAAATTGAACTAACAATAATTATTAAAATCCATAGAGGAAGCATTCAGTATTTGGCGTAGCAATAAAAACGCAGATCCTGATTTTCCGCGCAAAAAGGCGAGATCTTCGTGTACCGGAGTACTAAGACGTGAAAAAGCTTTACACGAGCAGCGCCTTCGTGCTAAAATCCTTGCTTCCCCTAGGGGTGGCAAGAGCTTTTGGTCATTTGTTAGAGTAAAGAATAATGCTAGTTCCTCAATTCCGACTCTTTTAAAGGATGACAAAATATTCACTGACCCGGCTGATAAAGCTAACCTTCTGGCTGAACTATTTGCAAGTAATTCTCACTTGCTGGAAAACAATCAACCACTGACCGTGCTTGATGGAGTAGCTGTAACTATGCCAAAGATATTCTTTCGAGTGCGTGCAGTTAAAAAGGTTTTAGCGGATCTAAACACAAATAAGTCTCCTGCACCGCGTCTGTTTGCAACCCTCTTCAGCACTTTGTACCATGCTGGTTAGTTCCCATCGTGCTGGAAGGTTGCCAATGTAACGCCAATCCCTAAAAAGGGAGAGGCTAGTAGCCCTGAAAATTACCGCCCAATCGCAACATGTTCTGCACTTTCCAAAGTAATGGAAAGTATGGTTAATTTCCATCTTGTGAGGTATTTGGAGTCCAACAGTTTACTCAGTGACCGCCAGTATGGCTTTCGTAGAGGACGCTCTACGGTAGGGCTGCCAGAAGTCTGAACCCGTCGACCAGGACATTTATAATACATATCACAAACGAACGTACCACAACACCTTATATCTGTGGTCATAAGCCTTAACCGCTTGAGTCGTTTTCAAAATTTTTCGGGAGTGTCAAAAAACTCGCATCCAACCAGTCGTCAGTTTGTCTTTCCTTAACTTATTTATAGATAATTGTCGTCTTAAAAAGTTACAAACTTAAAAAGTTGGCAGCGAGTTGATTTAGACACGAATGTACTCGATCACACCAAAAATTTAATTTTGTATAACTCGACTTAAGCTTAAGAAGTAATGATATAAAAATGAACCCCACAAATTTTTATTTTGATACACATATCAACCATATATTTTAAATTTATGTCCAACAATTAAACAATAGATAGAAAACATAACATGTACTTCATACATAAAAAACAATAAACAAAGATACAAAATTCATTTAAAATTACAAGGGCGACAATAGACACATGGGCCGGCGAGGCCAACTGTGCTTATTTCATAGAGTAGTTGAACGACATAAGCTCCAGGCAACAAATGCTGATAAAATTGATTCATGTAAATAGCGTTATAACAGAAAGCTCAACTTCTGTTCATAACAAAAATCAGCAGAAATTAAATTTTTGTCTGCATTGACCTGTGTCAAAAAACCAGGACAATTTAAGAGTGGACCAGGACACCAGGACTATTTGTCTAAAACCAAGACAATCCTGGAAAACCAGGACGTATGACAGCCCTACTCTACGGGTGACTTACTGGCACTCCTTTCGGAAAAATGGTGTCACTATACACCATTTCGGCGAGAGTAAGGTGGTAGCTCTGGATATCTCTAAGGCGTTTGATAGAGTATGGCATGGTGCACTCTTATCAAAACTTGTTGCTTTTGGTGTCGGTAATGACTTCTTTCGATTTATATCGAGCTTTCTCAGGGATCGCAGTATACGAGTTGTTATAGATGGGATCTCATCAAACGAGTTCAATATTTAATTCAGGAGTACTACAAGGCTCCTTTCTTTCTCCTACCCTATTTCTTATTTTTCTTAATGACCTCTGTCAAACTTTCAATCCTATCTACTCTTGCAGATGATAGCAGCATTTGCCATTCATATTCATTCACTGCTAGGCCAAGTCTGTCGGAGATTGGGGCCATGAGGCAAGATATGAATGTTGCACTTAATAACGATCTAGTAACAATCTCTGAATGGGGTCGATTTCAATGCTCGTAAGATCCAGTGCTGTATGCTTACGCACAGACGCATGACCGAACTTGCTGCTCCATCTGTAACTATGAATGGTGTATGTATTGAGGAATCAGATGTTCTTGATGTTCAGTGTGACGTTCGATGGACTGATCACATTTTTCAAGTCGCAAAAAAAGCATTCAAGTGCCTCGCTTTTTTTAAGACGGTGTAAAAGGTACTTACCTCCATCTGATCTTTTTAATATTTATACCACCCACATCCGACCGAAAATGGAATACAACTATCATGTATGGGCCGGTGAAGCTCGTGTTTAGTCATTATTGAGTTATTTTTGAAGTTAAAGTCAGTTCATTAAGTTTTGAATAACAATTAAGTTATGAGTTTAGTCGAACTGTATGGGTTTATATCCAAAGAAATTTTAATTATTTTGGCTTGAGTTCGGTTTTTTTAATGTAATTTTTCAATCAAATTATATTTTTATTTAGATATATGTGACGCATATAGACAAAGCAAATTTTTGACTGCACGGAAGGTTGAACTGCCGTTTCGATAGCTCCCGCTAATCTCTTCAGAATTCTTTTCCGCTTGACCACACGTCCAAAGTCGGTGGTTTGCAGTCAAGAGTTGAATATCATCTACTTTTAATCAATTCATACTGTCACTCTTAGAGATGTATATCATTTGATAGTTATTGATATTCACTTTTTTCTTTGTCTTCTGTTAAGCTTCTTTTTTTATTATTTCTCTATTCTAGTATGAATTATCATTAATAATTACAAGTACTAGTATGTGTGAATGTTTGCTGGTTCAGTTCATTTGAACATTTTTTTTTAATAACAGCTAAAGTAGGAATAGGATCCATTGTGTGTCACTTAGGACTAGGTGGCATACGACCACGGATACTTTCTTGTTTTGTACTAGTCGGGCTTAAGTTTTTTAAACTTGTTTTTTTAATTTAAATTATTCTGAAGTCATATACCAACATGTGTACTTTTATTCACTGCCGTTATGCTGTCCCTTGACCAACATTCTGAATTTTTTATTTGGTTCTAGAATGGTATTTGTATTCTCTAACATATGATATCCATCACGATTAGGGCTTTTTTTATTCCCGGACTTTTTGTTTCCCAGGAGAGCGGAAAATAAAAAATGCGATCCCGCGAATTCCCGGGATTTGAAGAAAGTAATAAAATATTTACCAAAAATTTTAATTTTCGGCATCCATTGATTTTTATATGACCAAAATTAATCAGTGAATCATTCTTTATTTTAAAATGAGGTTTATTTTAAAAGTATTTCAGAAACAAAACTATTTCTAAAGAAATTAGATAAAAAGCATAAAAATTAACAGAGCACAAAAACAAAAAGATTCAAAGTAAATTAGGTACAAAAGAACAAGGGTGGAGGTCACGCAACATTCGGTAACTGTTAAATTGGTAAAATTTCTCATAAATTGTATTATCAAAAGTTGTTAAATACATTTTACAGCAACAAAAAATATGGAAAATGTTGCCCAGTAAACAGCTACCGAATGTTGCGTGAACTCCACTAATATTTTTATAGAAATTTTAAGGATGAATTGCAATCAAAGTAGTTTTATTTCTTATCATTCATCAATGATTTTAACACGTGGTTTTCAGAGGGCGGAAGTGGTCGAAAGAGCGATTAAAAGGTTGTGTAGGATAAATATTGCTGACAAAGATCAGTCTTAAATACAGACAATTAAATTCAGTCATTTAAAAATTCTCTGCTCTTAGAAAATTTGTACTTTTATATTCTATGTTGCATATGGCTTTTTAAACAATCAATGTATTAATTGTTTCGGCTCACAATCGGTTTCTTATTTAAGTAACACAATTTTCAGTTGTTGAAAAAATCATTTCGCTCACGGCAGAAGTCGTCCGGATAGTTAAGAGCGCGTTGTATAAATTATCAATATTTTTGGTCCTTTCTCCGCTATCTTCAAATAGTTTCAGCTGCTTTTTAATAGCAGCGTTTAAAGTTTCCCCGAAAGTCTTCTCTTTCAAACACTTACTTCCTAAACACCAAATGCATTGCAGTAATGCAGTCTTATGTACTTTTTTGTTGCAAACAATGTAAAGTCGCATCACTGCAATGCACTTTTGTGTTTAGGAACTCGAATCATCACTGTCATCTGAATTAATACCTATGTATTTACTCATTTTCTGTCATGAAATGCATTAAGACGTGATTAAATATTTTCTGCATCTTGGTGCATGCATACTGAAAAACATTGCAGTTGCTTTTACTAAAAAAAATCCCTGATTTCAGGCAACAATTTAACATTTAAAAATGCTCTCCTGAAAACTTGCCGAAACCGAGTTTAGCTAAAAGAGTTTAGTTTTAAAGAGAACTTTGAATTTCAAATAGGATTTTTGAATTTCAATTTATATTTTTTGAATTTCAATTAATAATGAATTGATATTTTTTAATGTCGAATGAAAATTTTTTAATTTCAATTGATATGTTAAAAGGTATATAACTTTCAAAAGTATTTCGGTCTAAATAATTTAAAAATAAGTCTGAAATTTGTTATTTCGGCTTTTAGTTCAATATTTGAATTACTTGTAAATTCAAATTATTTTATTAAGAGTGGAGTGTTGGAATATTCAAATCAGATTAGCAGAACGGATCAGTACTACTGATTTCGACAGGCCGCTACACTATCTCATCAGCGTTCTTGTTCACTTTTACCACTTATGAAGGTGCATGCTTTTTATAAGGAAACATCGGCTACACTTAAAGGAAAACCTTCATATATACATATAATGGTTTTTTACGTTACAGCAATGAGTTTGCCATTGTTTTTCAACCAACGTAACGTTTCATTCCTGGTATAAAAATTGTTTCATTAATTTAAAAAATTTCATAATTAAAATTAAACTTTTTCGTTCACATATGTATATAACCAAGCGCCACCAGGCGGCTTTTTATATTTATTTAATCCTGTCAGAGACTTAATTTAATATTTTTAATACTTGAAAATTACTTACTATAATTTTACTTCCTATAAATAAATTTGTAAATGTTAGTCTTGAACGCTTGGTCTCATGTTTGTAAGCCAGCACCTTTACTGCTTCAGCCATGTCACCATTTAAAATCAATAGTACAAAATCAATATAAAAGAAAAAGAAAATTATACGAAAAAAAAGTTCATTTCCGATATCTGTATTTGAATTTGATTCATATTTCTATTATTTACTTTTTCATATTCCGAATGAAAAAATTTTAATGACAACACAAAATGTATAAAATGTGCCTGAAAAAAGATTTCATGTAAGTTTTCATTGCTGATACGCACGAAATGTTTCCATTCCCATTACGAAACGTTTTTCTTTCAGTGTAAATAGAAAACAAGACTTTTTTCCTGTAAATTCTTGCATTCATCTCATACAAACTCAATTTGAGTATATAGCAAACTAACAACATATCATTATTATGTAAAAAATACAAATCGAGATTTATGGAAATAATACAACTATGATTGTTTTTATTGTTATTGTTAATATTTTGTCATAGAAATTATCCCAACTTTGAACATTTTTACAATAAAGCCCTGTCAGTTAACTACATTCTGTAAAAAATTAAGATATTTACGATAAAGGATACTTTGGCGTCCGTTTTAATCAATACTTGTTAAGAGGAGACTAAAACTTTTCGAATAACACCAAAATTATTAATCTTTGATGATGTGCTCTAATGTTATACAATCTTGAAAATGGCGAACTATTCTCAAAAATGGCCGAGATGCTCAAGTTTAAACGGCTATCAAATAAGAATCATAAGAGGTATCGGACTAGTTCCTGCGCCATGTGATGCGCACGTAAGAGTAGATAAATATATGGGGCATTATTTGTGAAACGGACATGCTTTTTTTGTCTTCGATTCTTATAGTTTAGGACTATGCTATACCTATATATTAGGGTATTCATTCGGTTAACCGTTAATCGGTTAACCGGTTAATTACTACCCGATTAACTGACCGGTTAATTTAAAATAGGCTTTTTCGATTAACGGTTAAATCGGCTAATTTCGGTTAACCGACGTAACAAATTTTTTCGTATTTTGTAGTATTATAACGTATTTTTTGTGTGTTTAATTATTTGTTTCGCCTCATATACAAAATGTATGTGTTTAGAAATTACTTTTCATACAAACAAATAAGTGTGTTCAGTGATTTTAACTTAAGTAAAATATTAAAATCTTTGGACAAGGCTATAAAAGAATTTAGTAAAGACTCTTCTACTCTAATTGAACTTGAGGGAATTATGTATTAAGGTTTTGTTTAATAGTTTTATAAAATCTAATAATACTGTTGCCAACGATTTAATAAAAATTTAAGGATTACATTTAATGACAGACGAATTCAATTATGTTATACCTCCACTCAGGAATATTTCCTTCTAGCAACAGTGTTTTAAAATACAGTAGAAAAAAGGAAACTAAGGAATTCGGAAATGAACTTTTTTCGCTGAACTCTGCCAGCATCAATTAGATGATGACCTACCAACAGAAGAAACTATCGATAGTAATACAAGAAATGTTTTAACAGAATTAAACGAAACAATAAGAAGTGTTAAGAATTTGAAGAAAAAATTAAAATAGGACTCTGACATAATAGAAAATTTTATAAATTTAGAGAAATCCAGGAAAAGTACTGAGAAACTAGATATTGTATATTATGGATATCTTTCGATTTCTTCAACATCTACGATAAATGAAAGGATTTTTCCAAGTAAAGTTTTATCAAAACTAAAGAGGAGAATCTCTTAAATCCTAAGCATTTAAAGCAAATTATTTTTCTGAAAGATTGTTTTAGAAGATCTCATTAAACTATGGAAATAACTGATATAATGATCTCACAAACTTGTCAATTTTTTAATGAATACTTATTTATGATTTTTTTTTGCTTAATTAAGTTCAAGAATTGTTATGTTATTGTTTTTTTTTACTAATAAATTCAAAATAAAAGATAATTTATGCAATTTTATTTGCTAACATTATTACTTGATTTATGAAAAAACTTAATTAATCGGTTAACCTTGTAATACCGCAATTAACCGATTAAGCTAAAACCTCGATTAATTAATCGTGCGATTAACTAATGAAAGCAGAACCCCGATTAAATGAATACCCTACTATATATACCATCGGTTCAGAAAAAAAGTTTTTATTAGTCTCCTTAACGAGATATAAGATTTTGAAATTTTGGCTAAAGGGCAGGTACGCGCTACTTCAAGTTTTATTATTTAAAAAATAAATAAAATTATCTATAGTTCATTAAATCAGCTTTGTAAAAATATATTTGGATTTTAGAAAAAAAATATTTTGGGAAAAAATTTATTTGGTTGATTCTGAGATTACCGTCTAATTTGCTATCATTGTGCTTTTAAATAGGGAAAAATAAAATATATTCCACTTCATTGTTTATTTTACAATACAGCTGTATAGATAGGTCCTTTGCAGTCATTAAAATAATTTTTCCTAAAATTCTTTTATTCTTTAAAAAATTGCCTACCAAAGCGTTCAAATATCATTACCCTGGCTGTCCCTAACACTACTTTCACTTAACTTTGTCTAAATTTCTAACAAAAGTAGCATGTATATATAATTTTTAATAATAATATTAAATTATCATTTTTTTTCTTGGAATTTGAATAATTTTATATCAATTATTATTTTTATGGATGATTACCTGTTGACCCGAAGGTACACGTCATTCCCCTGTAAAATCGTATATTTGTTATAATTCAAATTTCCAAAGCATTGTTGATTTGCAAAATAACTCAAATTTGAAAGAACATTATATCTACTTTGCATAAACGTGGCAGAATTTTCGTCAACAATATTAATAAAATGAAGTAAATCGCGCTTTGTTTTTCGTAATGAGCTTTCACACTTCAGTTGGTCATTCCCCAGCGTTGTTTTTTTTAAGTAAATATATATTATATAATTTGTGTGTGTTTTTCAAGTTTATTTTAAATTAATTTATTTAAAATATCAACTTCGGATTCGTGCCAATTTTTTAATGGTAAGTATTTAAATTATCATTTATGAGACTTTTGTAGGTATTCGTCATCCCCCTGCAAAAATTATTGAGCAATAACCGCAAAAAAGACCTGAGTGATATGGTAATCGATTGGCTCTTACGACATTTTAGCGGTTATGGCTCGATATTTTCTTCATTTTACTTATTTCCAAAATTGTTCACAATTCGGTAAAATATTAAGAAATTAATGTGTACCAGCGATAATTCTTTGAAGTATTAAAGTTACTTATTTGAAAGATCAAATCCAGAAAAAAACTTTAATGCACAAAATTAGGTCTAAATTGGCCCGTAATCTCAGAATCAATCATTTAAATAAATTAAGCGAAAACTTCACAAAGTTATCTCTCTTTAAGTTTTTTTTTAATTTTTACCAAAAATAGCATATAGTATACATATGTATCCGTTCCAAGTTTCATAATGGGCACGAAAGTCGTGTGTAAAAGTAACTTAAACAGGAATGTAACAACATGTTGAAAATGCTATTTCCTTCCTTCCTTACATTTCTACGTAACATCACCTAAACTGAAAATACAAAATTTAAAATGTATCGTATTAAAAGAAAACAGAATTTTCTTTCAATTCACAAGCCAATCTTGAAATATATATATATATATATATATATATATATATATATATATATATATATATATATATATATATATATATATATATATATATATATACATATATACATATATATATATATACATATATATATATATATATATATATATATATATATCTACATATATATATATATATATATATATATATATATATATATATATATATATATATATATATATATATATATATATATATATATATATATATATATATATATATATATATATATATATATATATATATATATATATATATATATATATATATATATATATATATATATATATATATATATATATATATATATATATATATATATATATATATATATATGTAGATATATATATATATATATATATATATATATATATATATATATATATATATATATGTATATATATATATATATATATATATATATATATATATATATATATATATATATATATATATATATATATATATATATATATATATATATATATATATATATATATATATATATATATATATATATATATATATATATATTGGCGTAAGTGACGGCCAAATTTATTTAGATTCATATAAGAAATTTGTATTATAATCCTGTTTTTCTTTAATATCAAAATTTTCAATGTTTTTTGAAATATTACAAAAGTTTGTAGGACTAAATTTACACGATTGTTTATGCTCTCCTTTTAAATTTGCTATGTGTTTCATCGTCTGCTTAAATACTAATACCCTGTTTATCGATGTCGAAAGACATTTTTCATTCTTACAATTTCATTTCAAAAAATACATATTCTAAACCTTTGTCCTTGTTTCAAATGTAACTGTAAGAAAGAAAGTATTCTTTCGACATTGATAAACAGGCAGTAAAATGTACATACAATTTTTTTTTAATACAAAATAATAATGTAAACAGTTCAAATTGAAACCCTGAAGGAGATATTTTAAGACAAATAAAATGAATAATCAAAGACATTTAGACAGACTGTGGCTCAGGATATGTAAAATTCAGCTCAGCTGAGTATAGTACTGTAACTTGCTTGTACTTAACGAAAAGAATGGTCCTGGAAATTTTAAAAAAATAAACATTACATTGCGATATAGTCGTCAATTATTCTTTATAGAATCTCCTACTGTATAATAACTATAAACTCTATTTCCTTGTATTCACTTAAAAAAATTTTTTTATTTGTTTTAGAATTGCTTTTCTATTAACTTTTATTTAAAAGGAATGCTTACATTAATAAAACAATCGAAATTTCGCCAATTTTCATTTAATAAATCTATTTAAATTAGAAAATCAACTTTTCCCGGGAACGTGATTTTTTCATTCCCGTTTCCCGGCAAGTGCAAAAGTGCGGGAAATCCCAAACCTTAGAAACAAGCCATAAAATTTATTAAAACTGGCTAAAACTGTAAGGAATGTCAAGAACTCGGGAAAACTAAAGCAAAATTATATATTGCAAAATGTAATACATATTGATAAAAAATTCCCTAAAAATGTAAGAAAGCCAAAAATTTTGGAAAGGTTACTTATATCGCGAAAATTTGTGAAAAATTGCAGAATTTGGACTTCAATTTGAAATATATGGTTGATACATGTATCAAAATGAAAATTTGTTGCGGTTAATTTTTATATGATTAGTTCTTGGAATATATAAGCTTTTGTTGTACATTCGTTGTGATATCTATTATAAATGTCCTGGTCGACTGGTTCAGACTTCTGGCAGCCCTAGCTTAAAGCTTTATTACTCATACATCAACGTTACGTATGAGTAATGAAGCCTTTAGTCACATTCGGTACGTTTCCGTCAAGTCAAAGTACTAAAGTTGGCCAACTTTTAACGTACGTCGAGTACTTTGACAGCTATCAGTTGGTTTTTTTGCTTTGTTTCCATTTAGTTTTTTCTGCTGTTTGACACCAAAAATTAAATAAAAACAAATATAATAGAAACGCACAGTTGAGTAGTTCCGCTACACACAACAGTTGTGTATTTGCTGCCATTTTTTCCATCATAAAATTTGTTCGCTACATGTTGTGCTTAGCATGCACAGCTGATCAAAAGAGTTATGTCGTTTATATTCTAATACCCGCTTTATTATGTGGCCGCTGCAAACTAGTTTAATAAATTTTGCATTACAAATGTGATAAAGTAAACAAATAAAGGAAAATAATTGAAATAATACTAAGATCACTAAATATATGTTTATTGTGTTGTTTACTTACAATATTACATAGTATTTAATTTACTATAATGTTGAACCGTTTTTAACACTGTGGCGGCTTAGTGTTAAATTAGAATAATTATCTTTGCAGCCTTCTTATTTTATTGCAGTGTTTTTTGCTTTGTGGTGAAAATTTTAAAATAAAATGAAAATGTACAATTCGTATGGTGCTGACTATCGCATTGGATACCATGTTTATAGAATATTTTATGGAACCAAAATTCACTCAAAACTGAGTGCTAAACTAATTAATTTAGTTAATTTCAACTATGTCTTTTGTGCCTGTTTTTAATTGTTTACATTTATCAGCTGTTCATATTGCAGTATATCCATCAAGCCGTTTCTAAGACGTAACTGTTGGGCGCAACAGTTGCCAACAGTTTTACAACAGTTGAGCTCAACAGCTACGTCTTATGAACGCGCCCATTGCGTCAACCTCCTCCGTCGTTACGTTAATGTCAATTAGAGTTTTAATATTTAAAAGCTTCTTGTTGCACAAAAAACGTAAGAAAAAAGCAACAAACCAACCAAACTACCGATTTATCTAAAACTAAAATAAATTTACCAGTTTTGGTCTGATCAGACTAAATTGGAACCATGAAAATTACTGTCTAAAAAGAAGTTTGATAAAAATCACAAAGTCTGTAGTATTAAAGAAAGTATTTCGGCTATCCTGAAAATATTGGTTTTTAGATATACCTCTTATTCAAGAAAACCACAGAGTTGTGAACCTTTAAAAAATATACCATTTATGTACCTTGATATAAATAAATAATTCTTACCTTTTTATCTTGCTGACAACTTGTTTCGTTTCTATTAGCAACTAAGTAAGCTCGAACATACACCAACTTCAATTAATAGGTTTAAAAAATCGAATTGCCCCACTCACGTTTACACTTTCACACTTTGATGCATCTACATACAACTCACCCCATTTATAAGCACACACATTAATAACACTTCATTTAATTCACCACCCAACTAACAACAACCACAAACAAAACAAAGATGGCACATTTTTTACTTCTTTGATTGATGCATTTACAAGACATTTTTTGTTACACTTAACTTTTATATACTATTTTCACTTTTAATTTCATACTTTTTACAAAATAAATTTAACATTTATATTATTTACACTTTATATTTTACACTGCATCAATTTGTTTAATTTTAGGCACTGAAAAACTAATTAAAATCAAGATTTAAGTTCAACTTTTTAATGAAACGCGGAACGACTTGTTGATTGTACTAAATTAAACCACGAACTAAATAAACGAAGAAGGAAATGCATTGATTGATTAATGAGTAGCAAAAGAGGGAACATACATACCCAGGAAACAATTTTGGCCGACATATCGAACATCAGAAAAAATCTAACAGCCATATTCATAAATATTTAAAATATTTATTGTCCTAAACTGCTTTTAAGCAAAATTTCATAAAATTGCATTCAAAAATGTATATTACATGAAATTTTTAAAATAGGTTTAAAGATGGTATGCACCTTCTATAAACCTTCAATAAGTTCATATCATCGATATATCAATTTCAACTTCAAATATATTTGCAAATTTAACACACAGAAATACATGATATGCTTTAAATTAGGGATGTACCGATACGCCGTTTTGCCGATCCGATACCGATACCGATATTTAAAAATAAATATCGCCGATACCGATTCCGATACCGATACGAATATTGAAATTGAGTTCAAGTTTAGATTAACAAAACTCAAGTGCAATTTTTTATTATACAAAATTACATTATAAGAGAGAATATTTAAAATTGATAAAACATTGGAAGTAATTTTTAAGGAGCTACATTTTCTTTGCTTCCAACAAATCTATATTAAAAATATGCAGATAATTAGTAGAAAAGCAAGAAAATTGTTTAATTCCTTTATAATTTAAAAAATACTCGCCATGCTTTTTAAAAAATCGATTTTTTTAAAGGACATTTATCAACTAATATTCATCTAAATAACTTAATAGCTTAATTATTAAAAGACTTCTAAGTTTATATTTATTCACTTAAATTTGCATAAAAAATTGTGAAAATGGGTGCTTTTTTATCCTTTTTCCTTAAGGAAAAATCATTATAGAATACCGAAAAAAAAATTTGTCCTAGCATTGCTTCCAATTCGGTGATTGGTAATCGAAAAACAGAACTTCTTGCAAAGGCAAGGATATGTAAAACTAATTAGAATTATCCAAATACTTCCAGATCGCGAATTCTACATTTTCATGACTTCTTTGGAGTATCTCTTTTTTGCGGGAATAAGATTTAAAAAACAACGGCTTGAATTTGAATTCATGGTAAAATTAACAAAAAAATAAATAATTTTTTTTACAAAATAACAGCATAAAATATAATTAATTTTTAAAATTGGTATTAATAAGATTTAAAAAATAACGAAGTGTATTTAATTCATGGTAAAATCGAACAAACATAAATTATTTGTTTAAAAAAACTCTGAAAAAATGTTTAAAAGTATCGTCGTATCGGCAGTAAAATATCGCCGATACCGATGTATCGGAAAATCTGAAATATCGCCGATATATCGGTATCGGTATCGGTATTCGTTACATCCCTACTTTAAATTAAAGCTTGAAGTCTTGGCTATAAGCGTTTACGTATGTTTTTTTAAATTTGATAGATCATGTCACTTAATTATATAAGTTAAACAAAATTCGCAACAAAATTAGCAAGAAAACACCATCAAAACAAATAAAAGCAAAAAGAAATGTTAGTGATGTAGAAACAATCAACACAAATGAAAATAGGCTCGTTATTCGAGTACCTTTTTCATACATGATTAAAAGAGTCGTGTGAACTCTTTTGTAATCATTTCTCTTTTTTCCTTTTACTTCATAGAAAATTTGTGTTAAATAAGTTGAGAAATATATTATAAAGAGAGTTCAAAATATTTTAACTTACACGAAAACAATAAAAAGCTATTCGTTTATTTCAATATCCGGATGAAATCATATTCTATTTATTGCAACACTAACTACAAAACATGGTGGTGTTGCCAGTATCGAAATCTAAATTTCCTTAAAACACACAATGTCTATTGTAGTGTTTATGAATGCAATTTTATATTAAACAGTTTTTAGCGTGAAACTGTTCAATAACAATTGCGAGTCTTAAACCTAAAATAAGAATTTTTATGAATTTAGCTGTAAGACTTTACCAGACAATCAGCCGAGTTGTCTTAACTTCCCTCAGACATTTGGCGGAGCAGTAGGCAGTTTTCTGGTACGACGTTTCTGCACATTCTCTGAAATATTATCCGATTAATATCAGAATTGTCTGCACATTATCCGAAGGCAATTAATTTCATTTATGGCATTTAACAGAGTAGTCTGCACATTTTCTGATCTGCGTCTTACGACTTTTAGCAGTCACTTCTGCACATTGTCTGATTTTAGTTTTCGTTACAATTCTCATTTATCTCTTGAGTTTATACGCACAAATATTTGAGTTTTTAAACTTATAAAATGTGGGTAAATGTTTTCTGATAAGCTGCCTTTAGAATTTCCCAAGGAAATTCGTCGGAATTCGTACAGCATTGTTAGACCTTTCGGTATAGTTTTTAGAATTTCCCCAGACAAAGAGATCCGGTTTCTTGTCAACCACTCATATGATTTTCGGTACGTTTTCTGATCGACATCAGATACGAATTCGGTATCTTGTGCAGACTTTCTGACCGAAATCGGCAAAAATTGTTTGCTGGGTATACATATGCATGTTTGGATGTATGTATGGAACTGTGTTTGAGTAGTTTTGTCACCGTTGCATTAAATTATGAAAATGATTCCAAAACATGATAATCAGGCAGGCTTGTTGGTAAAACATTTTTTTAAGAATAGATACAATGCTGTTCTAATGGCTTTTTATATTTCAATGCAATGAATTCGATGAAACTAAATTAATATACATATGTATGGGCAAATCCTGCGTGACAAACGCTACATTCGTACGCGTTTTGAGATTAAAATATAAAAATTTGTTGGTCTTTCAACAGAGATACTGCCTTCAAGTTATGCATAGTGTTTAGTGGGATTTAATTGTACTTTTGAATGACATGAAACATAACTTTTTTAACAGCTATTTGCTGCGAAATAATTGATCACACAGCTTTATGGCGCACGCTACAAAAAGTGGAAGTCATTTTGAAATTTGAAGTGTGTTTTCGTAATTTTTAGCGAATTTTGCTAATGAAGCACCCAAAATCTAATTCATAGAAGAAAGAGCAAGGAATATAAGAGAATTATAAAATAACTTATTTGCAGCGAAAAAGTTTTGTCGTTTTTTATCAAAAACCGTGAATTAAATTTATTTATTGAATCTTCAATTGTAAATTGAACTAACAATAATTATTAAAATCCATAGAGGAAGCATTCAGTATTTGGCGTAGCAATAAAAACGCAGATCCTGATTTGCCGCGCAAAAAGGCGAGATCTTCGTGTACCGGAGTACTAAGACGTGAAAAAGCTTTACACGAGCAGCGCCTTCGTGCTAAAATCCTTGCTGCCCCTAGGGGTGGCAAGAGCTTTTGGTCATTTGTTAGAGTAAAGAATAATGCTAGTTCCTCAATTCCGACTCTTTTAAAGGATGACAAAATATTCACTGACCCGGCTGATAAAGCTAACCTTCTGGCTGAACTATTTGCAAGTAATTCTCACTTGCTGGAAAACAATCAACCACTGACCGTGCTTGATGGAGTAGCTGTAACTATGCCAAAGATATTCTTTCGAGTGCGTGCAGTTAAAAAGGTTTTAGCGGATCTCAACACAAATAAGTCTCCTGCACCGCGTCTGTTTGCAACCCTCTTCAGCACTTTGTACCATGCTGGTTAGTTCCCATCGTGCTGGAAGGTTGCCAATGTAACGCCAATCCCTAAAAAGGGAGAGGCTAGTAGCCCTGAAAATTACCGCCCAATCGCAACATGTTCTGCACTTTCCAAAGTAATGGAAAGTATGGTTAATTTCCATCTTGTGAGGTATTTGGAGTCCAACAGTTTACTCAGTGACCGCCAGTATGGCTTTCGTAGAGGACGCTCTACGGTAGGGCTGCCAGAAGTCTGAACCCGTCGACCAGGACATTTATAATACATATCACAAACGAACGTACCACAACACCTTATATCTGTGGTCATAAGCCTTAACCGCTTGAGTCGTTTTCAAAATTTTTCGGGAGTGTCAAAAAACTCGCATCCAACCAGTCGTCAGTTTGTCTTTCCTTAACTTATTTATAGATAATTGTCGTCTTAAAAAGTTACAAACTTAAAAAGTTGGCAGCGAGTTGATTTAGACACGAATGTACTCGATCACACCAAAAATTTAATTTTGTATAACTCGACTTAAGCTTAAGAAGTAATGATATAAAAATGAACCCCACAAATTTTTATTTTGATACACATATCAACCATATATTTTAAATTTATGTCCAACAATTAAACAATAGATAGAAAACATAACATGTACTTCATACATAAAAAACAATAAACAAAGATACAAAATTCATTTAAAATTACAAGGGCGACAATAGACACATGGGCCGGCGAGGCCAACTGTGCTTATTTCATAGAGTAGTTGAACGACATAAGCTCCAGGCAACAAATGCTGATAAAATTGATTCATGTAAATAGCGTTATAACAGAAAGCTCAACTTCTGTTCATAACAAAAATCAGCAGAAATTAAATTTTTGTCTGCATTGACCTGTGTCAAAAAACCAGGACAATTTAAGAGTGGACCAGGACACCAGGACTATTTGTCTAAAACCAAGACAATCCTGGAAAACCAGGACGTATGACAGCCCTACTCTACGGGTGACTTACTGGCACTCCTTTCGGAAAAATGGTGTCACTATACACCATTTCGGCGAGAGTAAGGTGGTAGCTCTGGATATCTCTAAGGCGTTTGATAGAGTATGGCATGGTGCACTCTTATCAAAACTTGTTGCTTTTGGTGCCGGTAATGACTTCTTTCGATTTATATCGAGCTTTCTCAGGGATCGCAGTATACGAGTTGTTATAGATGGGATCTCATCAAACGAGTTCAATATTTAATTCAGGAGTACTACAAGGCTCCTTTCTTTCTCCTACCCTATTTCTTATTTTTCTTAATGACCTCTGTCAAACTTTCAATCCTATCTACTCTTGCAGATGATAGCAGCATTTGCCATTCATATTCATTCACTGCTAGGCCAAGTCTGTCGGAGATTGGGGCCATGAGGCAAGATATGAATGTTGCACTTAATAACGATCTAGTAACAATCTCTGAATGGGGTCGATTTCAATGCTCGTAAGATCCAGTGCTGTATGCTTACGCACAGACGCATGACCGAACTTGCTGCTCCATCTGTAACTATGAATGGTGTATGTATTGAGGAATCAGATGTTCTTGATGTTCAGTGTGACGTTCGATGGACTGATCACATTTTTCAAGTCGCAAAAGAAGCATTCAAGTGCCTCGCTTTTTTTAAGACGGTGTAAAAGGTACTTACCTCCATCTGATCTTTTTAATATTTATACCACCCACATCCGACCGAAAATGGGCCGGTGAAGCTCGAGTTTAGTCATTATTGAGTTATTTTTGAAGTTAAAGTCAGTTCATTAAGTTTTGAATAACAATTAAGTTATGAGTTTAGTCGAACTGTATGGGTTTATATCCAAAGAAATTTTAATTATTTTGGCTTGAGTTCGGTTTTTTTAATGTAATTTTTCAATCAAATTATATTTTTATTTAGATATATGTGACGCATATAGACAAAGAAAATTTTTGACTGCCGTTTCGATAGCTCCCGCTAATCTCTTCAGAATTCTTTTCCGCTTGGCCACACGTCCAAAGTCGGTGGTTTGCAGTCAAGAGTTGAATATCATCTATTTTTAATCAATTCATACTGTCACTCTTAGAGCTGTATATCATTTGATAGTTATTGATATTCACTTTTTTTCTTTGTCTTCTGTTAAGCTTCTTTTTTTATTATTTGTCTATTCTAGTATGAATTATCACTAATAATTACAAGTACTAGTATGTGTGAATGTTTGCTGGTTCAGTTTATTTGAACATTTTTTTTAATAACAGCTAAAGTAGGAATAGGATCCATTGTGTGTCACTTAGGACTAGGTGGCATACGACCACGGATACTTTCTTGTTTTGTACTAGTCGGGCTTAAGTTTTTTAAACTTGTTTTTTTAATTTAAATTATTCTGAAGTCATATACCAACATGTGTACTTTTATTCACTGCCGTTATGCTGTCCCTTGACCAACATTCTGAATTTTTTATTTGGTTCTAGAATGGTATTTGTATTCTCTAACATATGATATCCATCACGATTAGGGCTTTTTTATTCCCGGACTTTTTGTTTCCCAGGAGAGCGGAAAATAAAAAATGCGTTCCCGCGAATTCCCGGGATTTGAAGAAAGTAATAAAATATTTATCAAAAATTTTAATTTTCGGAATCCATTGATTATTATATGACCAAAATTAATCAGTGAATCATTCTTTATATTAAAATGAGGTTTATTTTAAAAGTATTTCAGAAACAAAACTATTTCTAAAGAAACTAGATAAAGAGCATAAAAATTAACAGAGCACAAAAACAAAAAGATTCAAAGTAAATTAGGTACAAAAGAACAAGGGTGGAGGTCACGCAACATTCGGTAACTGTTAAATTGGTAAAATTTCTCATAAATTGTATTATCAAAAGTTTTTAAATACATTTTACAGCAACAAAAAATATGGAAAATGTTGCCCAGTAAACAGCTACCGAATGTTGCGTGAACTCCACTAATATTTTTATAGAAATTTTAAGGATGAATTGCAATCAAAGTAGTTTTATTTCTTATCATTCATCAATGATTTTAACACGTGGTTTTCAGAGGGCGGAAGTGGTCGAAAGAGCGATTAAAAGGTTGTGTAGGATAAATATTGCTGACAAAGATCAGTCTTAAATACAGACAATTAAATTCAGTCATTTAAAAATTCTCTGCTCTTAGAAAATTTGTACTTTTATATTCTATGTTGCATATGGCTTTTTAAACAATCAATGTATTAATTGTTTCGGCTCACAATCGGTTTCTTATTTAAGTAACACAATTTTCAGTTGTTGAAAAAATCATTTCGCTCACGGCAGAAGTCGTCCGGATAGTTAAGAGGGCGTTGTATAAATTATCAATATTTTTGGTCCTTTCTCCGCTATCTTCAAATAGTTTCAGCTGCTTTTTTAATAGCAGCGTTTAAAGTTTCCCCGAAAGTCTTCTCTTTCAAACACTTACTTCCTAAACACCAAAATGCATTGCAGTAATGCAGTCTTATGTACTTTTTTGTTGCAAACAATGTAAAGTCGCATCACTGCAATGCACTTTTGTGTTTAGGAACTCGAATCATCACTGTCATCTGAATTAATACCTATGTATTTACTCATTTTCTGTCATGAAATGCATTAAGACGTGATTAAATATTTTCTGCATCTTGGTGCATGCATACTGAAAAACATTGCAGTTGCTTTTACTAAAAAAAAATCCCTGATTTCAGGCAACAATTTAACATTTAAAAATGCTCTCCTGAAAACTTGCCAAAACCGAGTTTAGCTGTTATTCCTTGTAGGCACAGAATTATCGTTGTTTTTTTACAGAATACTTGTATTAATGTAACCAACCCTGCGTTTAGACATGTAAGTACTTGCATACAAGTTCTGTGTACGTATTATCAACGAAAAAGCAATTTGTATTCGTTTCTCTGTCTTTCTCATAGCTGAACCAAAAGTGTGTTAGTAGAAAAGTTTGAGTGTATTGAGTTTTTCGAACTTGCACTTGCATGTGTAAAGGCCAGGTAAGTTACTTCAATAAAGCGCTTGACTCTAAAACAGTGGTGGCCATTCTCTCAATTTCCTATGCTCCCTACCACATGCTGTTTTAAATTAAAACCGAACTCAACCCAAAATAATCAAATTTCTTTGGATATAAACCCATACAGTTCGACTAAAACTCATAACTTAATTGTTAAACTCTAAAGGAACCTAGCAAAAAGGACGTACATGTTCAAATAAACTGAACAAACAAACATTCACACACTAGTACTTGTAATTATCAATGATAATTCATGCTAGAATAGATAAATAACAAGACATAAAGAAAAAAGTGAATATCAATAACTATCAAATGAAATACAGCTGTAAGAGTAACAGTATGAATTGATTAAAGGTAGATGATATTCTACTCTTGACTGCAAACCACCGACTTTGGTCGAGTGGTCTAAGCAGAAAAGAATTCTCAGGTGATTAGCGGGAGATATCGAAACATGTCAGTTCAATCCTCCGTGCAATCAAATTTTTCTTTGTCTACATGCATCGCATTTATCTATAAATAAAAATATAATGTAATTGAAAAATTAAATTAAAGCCGAACTCAGGCCAAAATATTCAAACTATTATTTTTTGTTAAAATAGGGTTAATTTTAAATAGTTTTGGTTGCTTTTTGAGTAATATAATATAGCCAAAAACTAATTGAAGCAAAAAATTTATATAGAATTTTTAATAGAGTAGAACTAAATTGTTTAACCGAGTTCAGCTGTTATACTGCCACCAGAACTTTAAGTAGTCTCTAATTTAAAAATGAACAAAGATATGAGGATGTGTTTAATACTTAGATTTTAAGTAGGTGCATGTGTAATATTATTAGATAAATCCAAGAGATGATATTTTTACTAAAGAGCCTTGATCATTTCTTTTAAAAACCGCAATAAGCTTATAAAAATATATCAGGAAAGAAAAACACCCTTACAATCCCACAGCTATGTGTCAATAACGATACTCTAAGCAGGTGAACTAGGCTTTTAAGCCGTAATAAAATCATATTCAGATCAGAAATAAAACCATTTTCACCATGTATGGGGGCTACTAATAAAAATTGGCGGATTACGTCCACTTTTTTCAAAAGCATCATTTAGTTATAGACATTGTACACTGAAAAGAAAAATCAATCCATCCATACTGAAATTAATCCCTAGCGCTGTCAAAAGTACGATAATCCCGGTTTTTCTGAAATCAAGTACCTACAGAAAGATTGATTAAGTCGGAATATTCAAGGGCCCATTCCCTTATTTTGTTCTTTACGGTCTATATTTTGGCCAAAATTCCGCAGATCGATTTGCATTTCCCCGACTTTAATTCCCAAAATCAACGATAATTTTTTGATTTTGCTTCGAAAAATGCCCAACACTTTCCTCCAATTTTTCAGTTTTGGAATTCCTAAGATCGACGCTATCTTTGCGCACGTGTCCGATCTTACCCAAAGAAAAAGTTCGTGCAACTTTGGGCAGTAAATGAAATAAAATTACTCTCTGACTCTGGAACGCTTTTCGGGCAATTTTGTTTAATTTTGGGAGACTTCGTTATCGACCTGGAACACACCTAACATTCATGTTAGGATTTTAAACAATCGTTATAAGCTAAAACGTAAAGTATTCATCGAAAAATAAAAAAATTATGGGCAATATAAAAACGGGCTCCGTGAAAAATTGGCTCAACGAAAAATGGCCCCAAACCAAAAATTCAAAATTGCCCCAAACTTTTTTACTGAAAACAAC
Source organism: Panzeria rudis (assembly GCA_956483635.1). Taxonomy (NCBI): domain Eukaryota; kingdom Metazoa; phylum Arthropoda; class Insecta; order Diptera; family Tachinidae; genus Panzeria; species Panzeria rudis. Next base: position 57,413 of record CATQFL010000087.1, on the reverse strand, counting down.
AATACAAATTTTGGAGCCATTTTTCCTAATTTTTGGGGCCATTTTTAATTTTTTAAATTGGGGCATTTTTACTATATTTTGGGCCATTTTTCATTTTTAAATTTAATAATGAAAAATGGCCCAAATTAGAAAATACAAAATGAAAAAATGGCCCAAAATAGGAAAAATGGCCCCAAAAATCTTATGTTGTTGTTTTCAATAACGCCATACGCAAAAAATGGACAGATGGGAAATAAAGCCATATTTTTTTAGCTAATGCTATTATAATCTGCCTTCAGGCAGTCTTGGTGAAGGATTTTATCCACTCGAAGAACGGCTTCGCTGAATAAAGATTATTGTATTATCGGGCTTAACGGTTTGTTCCTCTAGGTATATCGAAAGTGGGCTTCGCTGACTAACGATTTTTACATAGCCGGTCTTCGGATGGGCTTAAGAGTTTTTCTCTCTCGGTATATTAAAAAGTGGCTATGCAAAAATCTTTATTCAGCGAAGCCTCTTTTCGATATACCTAGATGAAAAAATCCTTAAGACCGGCCAAAGGCCGGGTTTGCAAAGATCTTTACTCAGCGAAGCCACTTTTCGATATACCTAGAGGAAAAAACCTTTACACCCGGACGAAGGCCGTATATGCAAAAATCTTTATTCAGCGAAGCCGCATTTCGATATACCTAGAGGAAAAACCCCTTAAGCCCGGCCGAAGGACGGCTATATAATAGTCTTTACTCAGCGAAGCCGCTTTTCGCTATACCTAGAGGAAAAAACCCTTAAGCCCGGCGAAAGGACGGCTATGCAAAAATCTTTACTCAGCGAAGCCACTTTTCGTTATACTGAGGGGGGAAAACCCTTAAGCCCGGCCGAAGGCCGTCTATGCAAAAGTCTTTATTAAGCGAAGCCGCTTTTCGGTATACCTAGAGGAAAAAACCCTTAACTCCGGCCGAAGGCCGGCTATACAATAGTCTTTACTCAGCGAAGCCGCTTTCCGTTATACTGAGGGGAAAAAAACCTTAAGCCCGGCCGAAGGCCTTCTATGCAAAAGTCTTTATTCAGCGAAGCCGCTTTTCGATGTACCTAGAGGAAAAAACCTTTATCTCCGGCCGAAGGCCGGCTATACAATGCGGGAACATTTCCTCAGCTCGTTTTACGAAAAATGGTTCCAAAATAAGCAACACGGCACTAAATTAAAAAATTTTAAATTACCCCAAAATAGGAAAAATGGCCCCAAATAAATAAAAAAAAAATGGAAAATGGCCCCAAAATAGGAAAAATGGCCCCAACAATTTTTGTTGTTGTTTTGAATGCAAAAAATTTTGGGGCCATTTTTCAGTTTGGGCCATTTTTCATCCAGTTGGAAAATGGCCGAAATATTTTCTATTGCAAACAACAACAAAGAAATGTTGGGGTAATTTTTCCTATTTTGGGGCCATTTTTGATTTTTGGTTTGGGGCTATTTTTCATTTTTAAGTTTGGGGCCATTTTTCATTGGGGCCATTTTTCAATGAGCCATAAAAACGTTCTCTATGATAATTGTTATTAAAAAATAATTGCTCAATAATAAATAACGAGGTTCTTTTCAAAGCTTGACTATTCTACTTTCTGTGTTTTTGTACGATTTGAGATAATAGTTTTTTAGGAATGCAACTATTTATTTATAACCTGAAATTTTGTTGTATTATTATAGACGAGAACATTAGATGCATTTCATCAACAAATAAATTTAATTTAAATTAAAATTATGACAATATGTCAAATAATAAATTTCTTAAAGCTTTAATTTTAATTCTATTTTTCATTTTGCCCAAGGTAGATTAATACAGGTTGTGGTAATACTAAAACAAATACAATATAACAAAAACAACATGGGTTTTTATTGTTGTTTCCTTGCAAGTGTCAAAAATCATGTTTTAATTTATTTTGTTCAATTTACTTTTTTCTTTACACTTCTTTTATCACTTCAACAGGTTGTAAAAACTAAACAACTTTTGACAGTTTCAATAATAAAAATAGATAAAGAGCTGTGTTTTCACCACTACCTGTATTAATCTACCTTGACTTTTATTATTATCCAATGGATTTCTAATTGTGTAAGCCTACGTCTATACCTGATATATTTTTATCATAATAGTTAAACTTTATATTGAAAAATAATTTGTTTTGTTAGCTGTTTTTGATATATGGAATTTGACATTTGTCATGATAAAAATATATCAGTTATAGACGTATGGTAAAGGTGTAGAAAAATAAAATAGATTCATATCGAATACAAATTATTTGTAGGATTTTGTATAAGTTTCAAAGCCTCCTATGCTTATTTTTGAAAATCATTTGTAAATTCTCAAATGGTTTTTGAAAGTCTGTACATAAGATAAGGGTTTGAAATGCATATAGACAATGCTTAATCATCAACAAATAAATTTCATATTTTTAAATTCTTACAGTAACTCCATGTTCAAGGAAATCACAAACCCCTGTATGTTCATGATAATTTTCATCACTTTCACGTCATTTCTATCATTCATTATACTGACATACCAAGAGAGCTTCTAGTTTTGAGCCCACTCGCCCACAACTATTTTGATATTTAATGTAAATATACTTACCAGCAATAATAAGTCCGATTATTGTTTTTTATACTCTTTAATTTAGGGGCTGTTAACAATTTTTCAACACCCATCCTATTAGTGAGCTACGGCATTTGTAAGCATCCTCTTAATATTTCCAAAAAAGATTTTAGTAGTTCTCGTTTTTATTATTGATTCATATATTTGTTTATGAATTTTGAAGCTATTTCTTAATACTAAGCTAGAGGTTTATTGAAAATAATTACTTTATTGTATTAATTATAAAATTTTGAAAATAAATAATTGATTTATACAAATTATTTTATGAAAAAAAATAGTTTATATATAAAAAATATACATTATTTCAATATATTTTTTATATATACACACATAAATAGCTTAAGCTAATTACTTAGAAATTCTTGTAGAAACTTCTTGACCATTCAGGTTACAAAAAGTTTATGTACGAGTAATTAAATATTCCAGAAAGAAAAATAACTAAAATAATAAATTCATTTATTCTATATGTAATTTGTTTATTTATTTTTAATAAAAAAAAACTATATAAATTTTAAATAATCGTTTTACATAATAAACTAAAGCCGAATAAAACTTAGTTTTAAGACAAGTAATAAGACTTATTAGCTAAGAATTTTTTTTTGTTTTTTCTTTTATTTTTCACTTAATTTTATTTGCTTAAATCTGTAATGAAAGTATATAGAGTTTGTGGGTATAACTGTCATATTTGAAAATAAAATAAATTTTAATTAGTTATAAATTAATATGGATAATATCATCTAACCTTTTATTTTTAGTTTCATACATGAAAGCGAAATCGTAAGTATGTATATATGTATATGTATGTATTTATTTTTAATAATTTAACCCATGAAAAAGAAAGTGACAATGCACATTTACTATATTTTGTTCGCTTACAACAGATTTTTTTATATGATTGGTTGACGAAATCAGCGTTACCACCAAATAATGTAGAATATATTTTTAAGCAAATCATCATGAAGTTATATTATTTACTATAAGGTCGAGTAAATATTTGTCAAAAAATAGTATTTACGCTTACGTTTCACCAAATGTTTGCTTCGCCTTATCTTACCTTGCGAATGCATGAATACGATTATAAGTTTGAATATAAGTTTTAAAACAATACCCGGCAGTCCGGCTAAGCCGAATACCGAATGCTAATTAAGTAATTAAATAATAATAAAAATTTGTTATTTTTAACTTTATCTGAATGTATTTTTGTTTAACATGCTCAAATATTGCTTCTTTTAAAGAAAATTTTCTTTTTCAACGTTTTACAATAACTTAATTTTTATCGAAAGCCAAACATTTAGTTACCAGTTTATATGAGAATTTTAAGCATTTATTTTAAATAATTATTATTACTCTTTATGTCTATATATGTATGTTTTTATATACATACATATGTATATGTATATTTATATATCAATATATACATACATATGTATATTTATATGTTAATATAGATGAATATGCATATTAATATATTAATATACATATATGTATGTATATTATATTAGTAAGTATATAACTTATTTGTTTTCAATTAATTTTTATTTAAAGCTAAATTAATTTAATTTTATGAATATTATTAAGTTCTTTACAATTATACAAATATCAATGTTTCATACTATTGCTAGTTTTCAATTTTATTTTCTATTAAAATGTTTTATTTAATTGAAATATATTGTAACGCAATATTTTGCTGCAAGATGCCTTACCAATCAATATAAACTCAAAAAATAATTAAATAAAAAATAATATGTATATAATAATATATATAGACAACAGATAAAATCAACAACTTATAATAGTAAAAATGATTTTAAAGAGAGAAAAACGATAGAAATTGTTTTTATACGGAAATGAGGGTTGAGAGTTCCCAACTTTTTAAAGTTGGTAGTATCAAAATTCCATTACTATACATATCCTTAGACTTAAATTCAATTGTTAAAATTGCAAGAATTACTTTGAAAATCTCATACATTGTGAGATTTTAAAAGTGGCAGTAGTTCTGAGGCCATTTTGACTGACATTATTATTTTATGCAAGCTTAATCTTTATGGGTCGATTATGGATAGCAACCGAGCTGCAGTTGCGTTGCCAGCCAGCAACTGGAAATTTGTGGTTGCCAGAAAAACACTAAATAGCAACTGAAATTATCAGATCTCAGTTATGGTGTCTTTACATGGTAATACATGTATTAAAATATGTCCAAAAATGAAGACAAATCTTATCATGTAAACGCAAAATGTATTAAGTAGGAGAGAATACGTATACAAAATTTGACAAACGTTCGGCAAATGTTTATTTTCTAAACCATTTCAGAAACTTATGTATTATCATCTCACCAGAGGTGTAAACATGAAAAATACTTATAACATACTTTTGTTCTCTTTTTTTAAGCACGAAGAGAATTTCATATTTTGATTCTACAAAGTCGTTAATACTTTGTATTACCATGTAAAGATATCTTTACCAGTTGCCATCCATAATACCATTTTTAATAACTGGCAAAGCAACTTATGTTCGATTGCCATCCATAATCGAACCATTAATAATTTTTTAAATAATAAAATATGACTGCATATAAGAAAAAAAAATACGTTTGGTTTTTATAGATCAACATTTTCAATAGAGAAATATATAATTATGTGTGTATGTATAGAGGGCATTCCATGCCAAATCTGACAGTTTTCACCCTACGCCCTTCGATTTCGTTCATTTTCGGATGTTTTGGCACGCATTAAACGCAACACACACAAATTTTCCCCCGTTTACTCCACCTGGTGTAGAGAAATCGGTTTTTTTAAATTTTGAACAAAAAAATATTTGATCAATTAGAGATCAATAATAAAAATTGATATGTTAAAAAGGTAGGGTATTATTTTATTCGTATTTAAATGATCTTTCAAAAAAAAATAGTAATTTTCGAAGTATGTACATAATTATCACTTGCTATTAACGTTTGAAAATGAAAATCGGCATTTTCAAAAACTTTTACGTAAATTTTAAGATGTGGTCTCAATTTTTTAAATATTTTTGATTTTTTATATATTTTTTTATTGATTTATCAATAACACTAGTTAACATGAAAACGAAGTCCAAAAAAATTTTTTTAAAGTAACTTGAGATCGCTGAGCATTATTAATTTACTTCAGAAAAATTGTTTTCACGATACATATTTGAAAAAACAACAACTGTAAACCATAAAACTTATGAACAAGTTCTAAAGAACTCAAGTTACTTTAAAAAACATATCTTTTGGACTTGGTTTTCATTTGAAGTAGTGTTATAGATAAATCAATAAAAAATTAAGTTTTAAAAATTCGAAAAAAAACAGAATAAGTTGAGAGTTGAGAGGTATTTTTAATGATAAATTCGAAAAAAAAATTTTTTTCTGCAAGAGCATTTAAAGACGATACTCTACTTTTTTTAATATATATTTATAATAATTAAACCACACTTTGAATTTGGCTCAACTATAATGCACTGATTAACAAATAATTAGACTTCAAAAATAGCAAAACAAAGCAATGTGCTGTATATTAAGATGCAACCGATATACACCAATAGATCGTATGTTAAATTCTCTTGAATCCGGCAAAGACTTGAATTAAATACTCTGGTATTTATCAAAAATATGAAGATTGGATGTGAGCCGCAATACTTATGAGAACACTGAACGAGTTCCTAAACGCCAAAATGCATTGTAGTGATACGACTTCACACTGTTTACAACAACAAATAACATAAGACTGCATCACTACAATGCATTTTGGCGTTTAGGAAGTCGGCCACTCTATACCTGTTAGGAGTAAAAGGCTGAAAATTTGTATGTTATTTGCTTGCCTAAAATATCCGAAAATGACCGAAATCGAAGGGTCCCGAGTAAAAAATTTTCCGATTTGGCATGTAATGATCCATATGAAGATGTATTTGGGAAATAATGCAGCTGTAACGACTGAAATGTTTTGTATCAATTATTTGTGTGTCTCTTATTTGCTTACATCAGTTGTGGGACGTCTTCGACTAGCTGCAGCAACTGCAGCAGCTGCTGCTACAGCTGCTGCTTGTTGCTGCTGCTGCTGTTGTTGTTGTTGTTGTTGTTGTTTTGCAATAGCAATTGCTGAAATCGTACGTTGGGCTAAATTACTACTAGCTCTAGCTTGTATTTGAATATGTTGGGAATGCTGAGATGTAGTTGATTGTTGTTGGGTCGATGTCAGTGTCGTTTGTTGTTGACCTAAAATTACAGTTTGAGCTTGACTCTGAGGAGCAGTTTGAGATGCTTGGGAAGCCGTTATTTGATTTAAAATGCGTTGATGTTGTTGCTGTTGAGCCTGATGTTGTGTAGAACCTTTAATAGTCTTTAGTTGTAATTTTTGCGTCGACATAACAATGGGAGTGGCAGTTAAATTCGCTGAAGATGTAAGATTTGTGTTATTATTGGCTAAAAAATAAATAGCATACATATCAATTAATATCTAAAAATTTTAAGACCGAAATTCAACTTCATTTACAATTTATAGGAGCACTAGCTGCTATTTTTAAAGTAGATCCACCAATCTGCCTTTGTGTTATTAACTGGCGACTGCCGGTTAGTTGTTTTGTACCTACAACTTGTATATTTCGACCACCTTGTTGGATAGTACCCACAAGTTGTATTGACTGATTAGCTTGATTTCCTGTTCCCGTACTACTGACAGTTATAGTAGCTTGTTGTGTTTGAACAGTTGTCTTCTGCTGTTGTTGCTGAGCACTATGTTGCTGCTGAACAATAATATTTCCGCCGCCCGCCGTACTAGCATTA
>CATQFL010000087.1:0-47500 GCA_956483635.1 Panzeria rudis | reverse complement strand
TAGCAACAGCATTAGCCGGCAGGCTGACAACTGTACCAGTTGCTGATGCAGCATGGTGTTGTTGTAATTGATGGGGCTGCAGTGTTATTGTATGTTGAGGTTGAACTTGCTGTTGGTTTGCCGAACTAACTGGTACAGACACTAAAAGACTCCTTTGCTGCTGATGAGCCATCTGGCTAGAATTTACATTTTGCGCTGCAACAACAGCACTGCTATTGTTGCTTGAATTTGCATTTCCACCGGATACTACAGATTGTTGAGCTTGCTGTACGGCATGTAAACTACTACCAGTAAGTTGGAGTGATATAGGCTGATTAAATCCAGGTATTTGAACTTGTACATTTTGCAAGCCAGAAAAATTGGCCATAGCCCCTTGTAAAGTAGAAAAGTTTATACCTTGCAAATTAAGTGTTGCAGTTTGAGTTTGCGTTTGGCTTTGCTGTTGCTGCTGCTGTTGTTGAGGTTGTTGCTGTTGTTGTGGAGGTGGAAGATGCGGTGAAGGCGACGGCTGTGGATGCGGACTAGACATAGGCGAATGTATTGATGATGTGGCGGGCGATTGTACTAAAGTTTTTGTAATATACTGCTGTTGTGGTGTAGCTGAATGATGTTGTTGAGGTGACATATTTGGAAGTGTTGCACCAGTGGTTACTCCACCACTATTAAGTCTCTCTAGAAGACTTTGATTTTGAGACGACTGAGAGTGCTCTGACCCAGACGGCGAAGGTGTGGCATTTCCTAATAGTGCGGTTAGTGAAGTCGAATTATTGCTCGTAACTCCAGAGCTTGTTGTTGCTTGTGGTACAGCAAAACCACTAGCGTTTGAAGCGTTTGAGTCTGATCCCGGAGAAGGAGCTGCTACTCCCACAACTATAGCATTAGGCGGACCTTGTGATGTACTACTTAGGGAATCTCTTCGAAGGGCGTTAGCTAAAACACGTTGCTGTTGTATGCCACTATTTAGTATTTTTATACTACCTCCACTTGATCCCGTACCACTTACTGTGCTCAATGTATAACCCCCAAAACTTGTGCTATTTGTCATTATAGCAGGAGGGGATGCTAACTGCGAAGCTAAAGCTGACATTGATACACGGACAGTCGCTTGTTGTTGTTGATCTTGCAGATGTTGTTGCGTTTGTGTATGTTGCTGCTGGTGAAGGTGAAGCTGTTGTTGATGGTGACTTTGTTGTTGTTGTGAATGGTTAGTTGGCTGATTGAGATTCACCGCTATTAAATTACCGGCAGCATTTGTCCTAAATGTTGCTGTTGTTCCGCCGCTCACTCCGCCGCTATTGCTTACAATATTAATTTTTCTTCCTGGATTTAAAAGGTTTTGCAAAACTTCATTTTGTTTACGTTGCGTTTGATTTGGCACTGCTTGGGATGGTGTAGCTTGAACAAAACTATCAGCTGCTACAACAGTAGCTGTTTGCGACTGTTGCTGCTGGTGTGGTAAATGAGATGTGTGTTGAACCAAAGTAACATTCTGGTGTTGGCTTTGTTGCTGTTGAGTTTGTCCCGTAGATGTTGTAAATGTACCACTTGCTACTGGAGTGCTAGTCATCGCAGCGGGAGCACTATTTAACAAACTTAATATGGAAGCATTACTTGAATTTTTCAACGTAGTAGCAGCTGTGGAAGTGTTTGAAATGGTGCCTGTTGAAGATGTATTTTAAGATGAAAATTTAATCTGTCATATCATCACCTTGCGACAAATTATTGTATGCAACATTAAAAAAAGTTGTTATCGAAATTAAAATTTTATAGACCTTCCGGTATTTTAAAAATGTTTCCATGCCGGAATTATTGATATCTTTGTATGTATATGTAGCATGCTAGATTTTATCATACGTGATGTTCAGATTTTAATCTAAAGCAATTTTATACAGTAGTGCCCACATGTGTTTGTATTTGTGGTTTTGTAACCTCAATAGCAAATGCTATTTGCATCTGACAAAATTAAAATATATTCAATAAACTACGAGTCCGACTGACGCACGAAGGGTTGCGTGCTTGGTTGTAATGTTTGTTTTGGGATACCTTTTAATTTTAAACTTTATTACATTTATAAAGACCCTATGAAAATTTCAAATATGCCAAAGCTAAAAATGTTTAACTTTCTTTAATTGTTGCAGTATTCATTATAATGCACTAGCTATACAAATTGAAAGTGTCTACATGTTACGGTTACGTTACTTGCTTTGTGTCATTGAGGAGGAAAATATTGAAAACATCCGTAAGTCTAGGAGTAGTTAAACACAAACTACTGCTGATGTAAGGTTTTGTGTTTTTGCACTTACGACAATTCGGCGCTAATAGGTCGATATAATTGTCTCAATATTTTTACTTACAGTTTTGTTGATGCTGTTGTTGTTGCCATTGATTTGCACTATTCATAATGCTAGTAACAATAGCGCTAATAGCTGGGTTACCCTGCAAGGAATTTGTAGTGATGTTGGAAACTCCAGAATTTGATGTTACCACATTTGTTGTATTAATAGAACTATTGGCAGTGTTTTGTTTATTAATTAACTGCTGCTGTTGTTGTTGCTGATTCGTGCTAGTGACAATTGGCGCAGCCTTCAAATGGGCTTGCTAAAAATAGTAATATAAAAAATATTATCATACTGTTGATTATTGAAAACTTATTTGATTTTCTTACCAAAATGGGAACATTCGAACTAAGCTGATTCCTGAGAACAGAATTTTGTGCCGATTGTACAGCATTCATTTGGGTAGTTGTAATGACTTGAGCCTTTTGTTGTTGGTGTGACGATGCAGGCTGTATGGTAATACCAGCATGTTGTAGTGTTTGAGCCGTTTGCTGTTGATGTAATGTTTGTGAGCCAGTACCTGTATGTTGTTGAACAAGTACCAAGGAACCGTTGCTAAGGCTGAGTTGATGAGTCGTTGTGGATGGCCCGTTGTTATTAACAGCAACAACTCCAGTTGTTGCTGTACCAGAACTAATTTGTTGCAATTGTATATGATGAGGAGCATTTGACATGTTGCTAGTATCGTTTGACGTGTTGCTGCTGTTATTGTTGGTAGTATTGGCAGTGAGGGTAGCATGCTGTAATTGAACTGTTGCACCATTTGCATCTATAAACTGCGTTGTAGCCACTTGCTGCTGTTGTTGCTGCTGCTGCATTTGCTGATGTCTAAGCACGTGCTGAACGGCAGCAACATTACTTCCAGTAACATTTAATATATTAATGTTTTTAGTGAGATGTTGCTGCTGTTGTACCGTCTGTGGCTGGGTTTGCATTGTATTTGTATTTGAATGTTGTACAGTTGTTGGTAACATATGCTGTTGTTGTCCATTTGGACCAACTACAACCAAATGTTGCTGCGGTTGTTGTTCTGTTTGCTGTTGGGAAATTGTTTGCTGTATTACCTGTTGATGCTGCTGCTGTTGCTGAGCTGCTAATAGTGCTGCCTGCCGTTGCTGTTGCAATTGCAACTGTTGTTGCTGTAGCAACAGTGCCTGTCTCTGTTCAGGTGTTATTCCTGTGTGAGTAACTTTTGGCAAGTGGCCCGGTACTAAATGGGTTATTTTCACTGCTTTACGTCCCTCCTCCGTAAATATTTCCGTAAACTGTTGTATATAACGATTTGCATGTACACGTGTGCCTAAGGGAAAACGACACGATTCACCATTTCGAATTCCTTCTCTGTAATCACGATCAACGTACAATTCTCCCAGGTACTCTGAATTTGATGGCCTTTGAAAAATAGATAGTTTAATATGATAAACAACACGGCGGCCCTCGTTGTCATCGCGTTCCGTTTCCAAAATATATTCTTCTATCAATTGTGGCTGACAGTCAGTAGTCTCTCGGGGCCTTTCGTTTGTCTTTGCATACTTTTCCACACTTATTAATTGATCTGGCACCTTAAGAATAGCCGGATAGTCCAGTCTTGGTGGACGTATAGGTCGTATAACATCTTTAGGTCGCTTTGGTACTTTCGAAGCAAAAGATGTTAACATTGTGGCACTGACTAAAGGGTTAACTCCTCCGTTGGCTGATGATATATTAGCAGCGGTTGCTGCGGCAGTAGACATTGTCCCCGACCTTGGTCTAGTTCTTAACCGTGTTAGATAATCACACAATTCAAGTCCATAATGATGGGTAAATTGATCCAATTTTCTCTTGCGGTTAATTGAAATTTGTGTATATTTCTTCATTTGGTGTCTCAATTCGTGAGTATTGAACAGCTGCCTTTCATGTTGGGAATTAATAGCATGTCTTCCTATATTTGGATCAGGATCTAAACAAAGTGGTTCAGCGGTAGCTAATACCAGTTGACTTTCCAATGCAAGTTTATCTTCAGGGGCGCACGCAGTTGCATTTTGATTAAGCGTTGTCGCAACATGTTGGACATCAGCAAACAGTGTTGCATTGGTGGGTCTTAATAGCACGTGCCTCGTATCACAGATATTAGTTGAGGTGGCAAATGTTTGTCGAAAATCTCGTATTTGAGCCACTACGCAACCAGCATAAAAAACACTAGGTTTTGGATAGACACGTGGCGTTCCTGTGCTGTCATCATGCGGAGCTTGTAAAGTTATCGTGCTAGCAGAGAGCATATCCATCAAAAAGTCGGGTATTACTTCACGATCAATACACTGAAGAAGCTGATCATTTTCATATGGCCAGCGCAAAACATCAACTAAAGAATATTCACTAGCTAAATGACCCAAATCATTGGACGTGCCATCACATATTGTTGATAAATGGTCATATGAGGTTTTTTGCTTTAAATCTGGTGGTATCGATGATGGATAAAGTTTACTGGAATTAGTACTGCTGTGGTTTATCATGACATTTGAAGTGCGACTAGATACGTTTTTTAATGATGTTAAGATCGTCGAAGCGGATGATGACGGCAATGTCGAAAGGGAAGTTGACAACTCAGCTTCTGTGTGTATAATTTGGCGATCATCGTAGTATAAAGCCAGCGCATAGCCTTTATTTCCAGGATATAAATTAATTACAATGGTATTAAGTTTTTCATATTCAACAACACGTTCCAATACAAAAGAACGAGTACGCAGTTTGAGCTGAAATTGGTAGATACATTTTTAAAAATATGTAATAAGCAATCTCGTTAAAATGCTTATTTTAAAAAGTAAAATAAATAAGATTAGGTGTACATTTCAAAAAGTTTTAAATGCTGTTTATATATTCCAAATGATCAGTCGTCGGGAATATACAGTGGTGCACATAATGTTAACAGATCAGCTATGTGCCCCTTCTGAACAAAAATTGTTCTTATAAACATATACCGTCGCGTTTCTTCTTAAACCACGTAACCGCCAACAACTCATTTTTCAGAAAACTACAAAAAACTTTTTAAATATGGGTTTTAATAAAAAAAATTTTTTACAAAACATGGTTTTACGACACTCTGAAGGGTTTAGCATCATTTTTTGAAAAAAAAAACTTCTTACTTACAAGTAACTGTATCCAAATTTTTCGCTTACGTGTTTTTGGCGCAAACAGCAATTCGCAAATGTTATCGCTTACGAGGTTTTGTAAAATTAAAAAAATATAAATTAAATTAAGTTAAAAAATATAAATTTCTGTGTGTAAATTAGCATTAATTCTTATATTTTTCAAAGAAAACGTTTATTCTTTTACTTTATTTATTTATTTAAGTAATATAAAGCCTTCGCGGCCAAAAAATAATTTTACACAATCAATCCTACAATTACAATCCTACTTGCAGGCTCCCCAGCCATAACAAATAAAACGTTTAGAAAAGAAAAAAACAATTCTTCTTTTTTTTATTGGATGCATTCAGTGATAGAAACTGTATAGAAAGGTATGTACATACATATGTATTTAAACGGAAAAATAGTGTAAAAGCTTTAATCGAAACACGTTGTTAGAATGAGTAAAGACGCAGAGCAAGCAGTAATCTATTCCACCACCGTGCAATTCTAACAACAAATGATTTCTCAAAACAAGACAGACGAATTCTGTGCATAAGAATTTGAGAGTTTCTAGTAGATGCAAAGCACCGATTTGCATGTTGGACAGTTTGACGTGGTAGGGACGATATGTACAAGAGCTTGTATTTTGTAAACTACAGCTCAAGGTAGATTAAACAGGTACCAACAGAAGATCAACTGACTTAGTAAATTTGAGAATGTGTGCGTCACACAGACAATAGATTTTGACATATTTCTGGGGTGTTTCTATCAACAAAGTACATGTGCTAGTAAATTTGAGAGAGTTTATGAATGTGTGCGACTCACAGATAATGGATTTGACATATCTCTGGGGTATTTCTACCAACAAAACACATGTGTTTTTTGGTGTTGTATTTGTTTTAGTTATGGTTGTACCTGTAATGAATATGCCTTGATACAGCTAACAAATAACAAATCGGATTTCTCTCATGTATCCCAATTACTCTGGCGTAAAAAAGATAATCAGGTAAGTGATGGAAACTGATTTCAAAAACGAAACCATTTTAAAAGGTGTTTTTAAAGGCGCTTTCACATGGTAATACAAGCTTTGAGATTTTTATTAGATTTTGTAAGACGAAAATCAAATCAAAATCAGTCTGACTGTCAAAAAATCGTAAAGAAATTTTTCTCATTACATTTTGTTTCTACACACATTCCAAATAAAACGTAACATAAATCATTTGCAATAAAGCACATACACAACTGTTTTTGTTATTCCTATGCTTGTTTGTGCAATAAACAACCCTGATAAAATGAAAAATGTTATTGTTTAGAAAATTTCCTAAACATGACTAATACCATAATACTGTCAAGTTTCTTTACGTATTATTTGACAAATCATAACAATTTGTTTTCACACTGTTGGATTTTTACTTAAGATTTGACTTTTTGACAAGTATTAATACTAAATCTAATAGTCTGAAGGCCGCTTTAATAATATATCTTTATTAAAAAGTACTTTACCACAAATATTATAGAAATATTTCTTTATTAAGAAGAGTTTTATATAAATAAAAACTGGATGAAAAGTGTATTCGTTTTCAAAATCGATTTCCATCACTTACCTGAATAACTCAAATTCGACAAAGTTCATGTTTTTCCGTAAATTTTACGGTTAGTATGGGAGCTACTATAAGGAGTACAGATAGAGCTTTGAATCATTTAAAAGAAATGTTGGTTATGTCAAAGTGATTGGGGTCGGTCTTAGAAATTATCCCACATTTTTAATAACCGCACAGAAATTCGCAATACTGACTCCCACTATTTTTCTCACTTGTACAATCTCATTTGCTCTGCTAAAGAGACAGAGAGACAAAATGGAGCTATTTCGGAAAGAATGGCTGCGAAACTATGCACATTTGCAAAAACTAGTAATATCTGAAACAAGTTCTATATTTGGTTATAAGTCGATGAAAGCATCTTTACCGAAAATTATTTTTTAGAGAATTGCAATATCATAAAGTTTCCAAAATCATAAAAAAGTCACGCAAATCAAATAAAGTTTATTTAGATCGAAAACAACTCCTAGAATTGGTTATACATCGCTAATATATAAAGGAAAGGCCAGAAAGTTGGAAAAATTCAATTTAATTATGATTAAGTCCCTTTAATTCTAAAAAGAACAAAAACTTGAAATAAATCACACATCGCGAAAATGTTGAAAATTCGCATAAAATATTGGAAACAAGCCTTAAAATTTATTAAAACTCGCTAAAAATGTAAGGAAGGTCGATAACCCGCAAGAGCTTGCTAATATTTTGAGTATTAGTCCCTAAAAATGTAAGAAAAGCAAAAACTTTGGAACAATTACGCCTTTCGCGAAAATAGCGTAAATTCGAGAAAAATTGTACAATTTAAAAATAAAAAACATAATTTTGATTAAAAATCGCTTAAGCTGTATGGAATGCCGAAAATTCGGTAGAAATCGCGAAAATGCGCAATAACCAGCTAACAGCGGCATAATAGCATAGTCTAATATTGTTTAAAAATCGCGAAAACTGTAAAGAAGCTGAAGATTTGCGAGAAGTTGCAAAATCGGAAATAAACCCTAAAAGTTATTAGAAACCATCAACACTGTTACAATTAAAAAACGCTCGAAAAGAACGCTAAAAAAACGTCAGCTCGCCAAAATTGCTTAATGCATTGAATAATCACTGACACTGTAAAGAATAACAAGATCTCAGAAAATTAGATAGATCGTGAAAATGACGATAACTCCCAAAAAATTGCTAACATCCGATATTTCGCATTTGCGCTTCCGCAAAACCATTTGCATCAAACACTGAACTCCGTTATTGTTTACTGCATATGGTCTAGGGTAAGCGCAAATGCAAAAATTCGCAACATTTTTAATCATCCAAAAAGGTACACAAAAAATTAAACTTTATAGAATTCAGCAAAACTAAGTGCAAATACATAAGAATGTCTAATTTTTGTGTGGGCTATGAAGAAATAGCTAAGATATTTTAGCAGAGTTTAGTGTTTAATACAAGTGGTTTTGCGAAAGTAGAAATGCAAAAGATCAAACCTTTCTATAAAATACAACAGATATTTTGTATCTTTTGTTGTAAATAGTTATCACTCTCATAAGACCATTTGCATCAAACACCGAACTCTGATTTTTATTTGCATTTCCGCATGATAGTTTACGTATCCGCTGTTAACTTTTTTATTCTTAACCATTATTTTAAGATTTTTAGCTATCTGCAAAATAGTTTTCAATATTTATAATTTGTGCCACAATATTTTTTGAAGTATAAAATATATTGAATTAGAACAAAAATGGAAAATGAAATCGATCGAAATTCATCACATTTTTGACGATTTGAAAACTCGATTTACTTTTGAAATCGATAGAATTTCATCACATACCTGAATATATGTAGTACATTTTGTAGGCCTACTTTTTTTTTAACAAACACAACCCGCCAAGCGATTAGCTTGTCTGCGGAAAACACCCAGGGTTTACGGCGGGAATCGAACCCACGACCTCTGGACTGCAGGCTAGCATCGCTACCACTCAGCCACAGGGGCCCCGCACAGTGGACAATTTTACGAGAAGGCGGCCAAAACTAATTTGTTTATGGTCACCGATTGTAAAATGTTAAACTTCATTCGAAAGTAGACACTAGTGTACCTCGGGAGCCAAAAAAATTAAAACTTTAATATTTGTATGTAATTATTATTCGAACTGAAATAGGTGAAGTCAGAAGTTATTATTATTCGGCTTAAGTTCAATAATTGAATTAATGTAAATTAAAATTATTTTTAAGAGTGGAATATTAGAATATCTAATCAGACTAGCAGAACAGAGTAGTGCTACTAATTTCGACAGCCGCTACACCGTCATCATCAGCGTCCTTTGTTCGCTTTTAACACGTTTGATCGTGGATACTAGTGTTAATAGAATATAAGTATCTTATTCCTTTTTATCAATATGGTGAGCCGAAATTTCACCTTCTGATTATTTATTCCAAGTTTTCCAACTCTTATTTTTATTTTTGGTTTTGCTTGTGCGTAAGCTCCGTCTACGATCAGTCAAGCTATTGTTATTGTACATGTTTAAACAGGTTATGTCTTATAATTTGCATTCTGCCCCTATTCTGCAACTCGTTAAAGCTAAATCTCTATCGCATAAAGTCGATTTATTACTTTTTGGCCACGAATACAATTTTGCAACGTGTATTGCTAAATTATGGAATGTCTTAAAAATTAAATCCACCGAAATTTTAGTTATATCATCGCCAAAAATTTTTAATTTTATATTTGTTCAGCATTTTAGCGATCAAGATTTAGCTTTAGCGAATCACGGAATAAGGCGGCTGATTTTCAGTTTTAAATTAGACCGCAGAAACCACACATGTATGCAACTTCTTGCGCGTGCCGTCGCAAATTTAATATTTGTACGTAATTATTCAACTCTTAAAAATGATTTGAATTTACATTAATTCAATTATTGAACTTAAGCGAATAACAATAACTTCCGAATTAAAACTTTATTTCAACTATATCAAAGTGAACAGGGTGATTCAAAATGGACATTCTCAGTATTTTGCTATAGGATTGAAAGAAAGAAATAGCAAATGATAGAAAGAAACAACTATACAAAATGTAAACAAAACGTAATGGCTTCTTTAAGTGCTGCCTACTTTTTATTTATAATAAAACGACAAAAGAAAAAAAGTTGAAAAAAGAGTCGCTAAGTCGCTGAATTCATGAATAAACCGCTAACCTGGCAACACTTTAATGTTTCAAGCTTGATATGTCAATTTTAAGTTGAACATTTTTAAATTTTTTTTTACAGGCCCCCATTTTTTATCGATAACATGAGTAAAAGCTTTGACAATTTGGTATTTATCTTAATATACACAGAGAAAACAGATTAGTTAAAAAACAGTTACAACTGTTGAAATTCTACTAATTTAATTAATATTCCATTGCAAGTACTGAATTTTAATAAATTCCATAATATTTCTGATCTCATACCTGAAATAATATACCTCAGATATATATTCAGTTACAATAACTAATCATTATTAAAAAAATTCGGTTGTACTTTCCAAGGTAGAGTATTGGGGTTTCCAACCGAATATAAGTTTACGATAATCAATAAAGTGGTAAAATAACATGACATATAAAAATAATTAATATTAGAAAACAAAAAATAAGAATTATTCAGGAGATATATATAAAAATTGCACAATCTTACACGGGCTCCATTCTATTCATTGTTGTGAGGTAAATTTTATAAACACATATGTGATTAAAAGTGATTTTCTGAATACTATAGTGCATTCATAGAAATCATGGCAATAATGGGTTCAATCACCACTATTGTGAAAAATAGTCCTCAATCGTGGGCATATTATCTTGTTGTGTTCATCCAGCGAAGCTAAAAAATTGATTTCATAAGGTTCAAAGAACTATTAAACAAACAACGCAGACATACTGCGTGAGCCTTTTCTGCAGAAACTCCCAGTCTTAGCAGGAATCGAACCCGCGACCTCCCGGTTTATGTCTAGCATATTATCCACTACACCACGGGTGTACCTATTATGTGTCGTATTCTGTTTATAAAGGTATGTATATATTAATAAATTTGCAAATATTTGTAGCTAAAATATTTATCCAACAAACAAAAAGGCGGAAGTTATAGTAAAAATTATTGTATCTGATGAAGGTATCAAATGTATCGAATATTCTTAATGTCCTGAACCAATAGGAGCATTTTTTGCTGTTGAAGTTGGGTAAGTACCAAATTTGTTGCTTTTGATGTTTTTGAATGAGTTTTATTAATTAAATACTCCAATTGCAGCCAATCATGGATAATTTTGTGCATAGAAGGAAGACAACAACATCTTTTTAATGGCATTGAAATATGTATCCCTAAGGGTCAATATTTAATTTATTTAAAAATCTTGTTTTATAAATACACATGTTTTAAATTTATATGAACACGTGCGTTGCTTTTAGTACATTAGACATTGGTTTGTGTCTACGGTAACATAAATAAAATGAAAATATTATATTCACAATAGCATTTTATTTCCATGGTCTTCTTGGTATATTCAGTTCTTCGAACCGAATTCGTTCAGCAAACACAACTTAATTATTAGATAGTGCATGTAACCGACAAAATTCGATTGGCTACAAATTCGATAGTCACAACAAATGTCTTTTCTCTGTGTAGGTGAACTCTTTGCACCTGGTAAAATTTCCCATTATATGCTATTTGCACTGTTCTCCAAAACTTGAAAAATGAAGAAATAATGTAGTGTCATAAAGGCTTTAGTAAGCTTTTGATTTTGAAACATCTTTAACGTTTTTGTTTTTAAAGATTTTAAAACGAAATAAATTTTGTAGTCTTATTTTCAATGCAAAATAAAACGTGTTCAGTTTTTGCAATCGGCGGGGCGCGATCGTAATAAAAAGAACAGTCGGCGACTAGTCATCAGCCATATAGTTCCTATTTTCTTCAATACTTATAAAAAATGTTTGTGAAGATAAATTTAAATTTAAAAAGCAAATATGCAAACCAAAATTTTTATCCGAGACAATTTTGAAGTTAACAGAGCACTGTTAAACATTTAACAGTCGTAGGAATATAATGTGTTTTAAAATTTAAATTTTAGAAATTTTTCTGGAGTAGATTAGTGGTCATTGTGGAAAAATGGAGATGTGTAGGGATATCCCACTATATACAAATGGTGCTCCAGGTAATGGCCTAACTTGCAGAAAAGGTGGCATATCTGAAATAATTTTATAACTCTGGATATATGAGTTTTAAAATTTGAATTTAAGAAAATTTTCTGGTGAAGATTAGTGGTCATTGTGGAAAAATGGAGATGTGTAGGGATATCCCACTATATAAAAATGGTGCTCCAGGTAGTGGCCTAACTTGCAGAAAAGGTGGCATATCTGAAATAATTTTGCAACTTTGGATATGAGTTTTAAAATTTGCATTTAAGAAAAATTTCTGGAGATTAGTGGCCATTGTGGAAAAATGGAGATGTGTAGGAATATCCCACTATATACAAATGGTGCTCCAGGTAGTAGCCTAACTTGGAGAAAAGGTGGCATATCTGAAATAATTTTGTAACTTTGGATGTATGAGTTTTAAAATTTGAATTTAGGAAAAATTTCTGGAGATGTGGTCATTGTGGAAAAATGGAGATGTGTAGGGATATCCCACTATAAACAAATGGTGCTCCAGGTAGTGGCCTAACTTGCAGAAAAGGTGGCATATCTGAAATAATTTTGTAAATCTGGATATATGTTTTAAAATTTGAATTTCAGAAAATTTTCTGGAGAAGATTAGTGGTCATTGTGGAAAAATGGAGATGTGTAGGGATATCCCACTATAAACAAATGGTGCTCCAGGTAGTGGCCTATACAAATAGTGCTTCAGGTAGTAGCCTAGCTTGGAGAAAAGGTGGCATATCTGAAATAATTTTGTAACTTTGGATATATGAGTTTTAAAATTTGAATTTAAGAAAATTTTCTGGTGAAGATTAGTGGTCATTGTGGAAAAATGGAGATGTGTAGGGATATCCCACTATATAAAAATGGTGCTCCAGGTAGTGGCCTAACTTGCAGAAAAGGTGGCATATCTGAAATAATTTTGCAACTTTGGATATGAGTTTTAAAATTTGCATTTAAGAAAAATTTCTGGAGATTAGTGGCCATTGTGGAAAAATGGAGATGTGTAGGAATATCCCACTATATACAAATGGTGCTCCAGTTAGTAGCCTAACTTGGAGAAAAGGTGGCATATCTGAAATAATTTTGTAACTTTGGATGTATGAGTTTTAAAATTTGAATTTAGGAAAAATTTCTGGAGATGTGGTCATTGTGGAAAAATGGAGATGTGTAGGGATATCCCACTATAAACAAATGGTGCTCCAGGTAGTGGCCTAACTTGCAGAAAAGGTGGCATATCTGAAATAATTTTGTAAATCTGGATATATGTTTTAAAATTTGAATTTCAGAAAATTTTCTGGAGAAGATTAGTGGTCATTGTGGAAAAATGGAGATGTGTAGGGATATCCCACTATATAAAAATGGTGCTCCAGGTAGTGGCCTAACTTGCAGAAAAGGTGGCATTCTGAAACAATTTTGTAACTTTGGATATGAGTTTTAAAATTTGAATTTAAGAAAACTTTCTGGAGAAGATTAGTGGCCATTGTAGAAAAATGGAGATGTGTAGGGATATCCCACTATATAAAATGGTGCTCCAGGTAGTATCCTAACTTGGAGAAAAGGTCGCATATCTGAAATAATTTTGTAACTTTGGATATATGAGTTTTTAAATTTTAATTTAAATTAGTTTGGCTTAAGTTCATTTTTAATTTAATCTTTCGATCAAATTATTTTTTATTTAAGAAAGAAATTCTAAAGCATGTAAATATTGAACATTCAAAGAAAAATTTGGCTATACGGAAGGTTGAACTGACAGCTGTTTCGTGACCACCAACTCTACTCATCAGAGTCCTTTACCCACACTACCACTGACAGTGGCAACAACTCTGTAGCGAAAATACTACTAATATTAGTAAGCTCAATTAACACACTGTCGCCATCTTGTGGCGAGTCGCACCTTATTGAACTTTGTCTAAATGTTCGGAACTTCACTAACTGTCTTTTCTTAGCATGTTCAACTATTTTAAGCTTTTTCCATTTCAGTCTTACCAGCGTGGAATATCGTCGATATTCTCAATGTTGGGATTTTATTGAATGTTTATTTTGCCCAAGTTTTTTTGGAACAGTACACATTCATGTTTAGCTAAGTGCCTTTAGAGTTTTAATAATTCAGTTATGAATTTTTAGTCGAACTGTATGGTTTTTATGCAAAGTTATTAAATTAGTTTGGCTTAAGTTCATTTTTAATTTTTTCGAAAGATTAAATTAAAAATGAACTTAAGCCAAACTAATTTAATAACTTTGCATAAAAACTATACAGTTCGACTAAAAATTCATAACTCAATTTGAATTTAATAAAAATTTCTGGAGAAGATGTGGTCATTGTGGAAAAATGGAGATGTGTAGGGATATCCCACTATATACAAATGGTGCTCCAGGTAGTGGCCTAACTTGCAGAAAAGGTGGCATATCTGAAATAATTTTTTGAATTGCAACTTTGAAAGAGAATTGAAAAAAATCATTGAAAATTTCAATGTATAAATTTTGTTAGTCTTTGTTGTTTAAAGATTGATAATTGGTATTTCAAAAGGGTCTATAGTTATGGCTGTTTTGTTGTGGTTTATACGTTTTTCATATCAAATAATTCGTTAGTTATCAATACAAAACGTCTATAACGTTTACATACATATATTCAAATATCATTTTGAACTCATTGCTGTGAAAAAATAAGAAAAACTAGAATAACATTTTTAGGGCACTTAAGAATAAAAGATATTTTTCATCCACTGCAACAGAAAAATAAATTCTTTATTAGATATATATTTGCGAAGAGGAAACATAATCTCTGCAAATGAGGATGATGAATTTTATAAAAATGGTAGAGATACAGAAATTTAGATGGTTACAAATTAAAAATATTCGTGCTCTTAAGAATAGATTTATACTCCGAATTTCGCAAAAAAAAAAATGCACAAAAATTTCAAATTGAATTTTTGTGTTGAAAATTAACCAATAACACTCTGTTATATGCAGGCCTGTTCTGTATTGCACGCGTAATGAAAATGTTCGGAATCGTCATACCATCGTTGTTGTAAATAGGTCCGTTTGTTTACTTTTCCAGTAAAATCCAGTAGTTGAGTAAATTCTTGGTAATTTGAGAGTTTAAAGGCCGAGACACATAGAATCCGTCATACGTTATACGTCGCCTTTTTCAACTGACAGCTAAGTTAAAATACATGTTTTCTTATGAACTTGATCACATACAGTACTTCTCCGTCAACGCAAAGTACAAAGTTGGCCAACTTTTAACTTTTAACGTACGTTGAGTACTTTGACAACAATTGTTTGATTTGTTCTTTGTTGTGGGTTTGTTTTTCGCTCAAAAATAAAATAATTTAAATTAAAATTTATTCGATTGTATAAAGTTTTGGTGCTTTGTTATAAAAAAATAAAGAAATTAAGAATTAAGAAATAAGAATTAAAATAAAGAATTAAAGAAATTAAAATTAATAAATAAATAACAGCTGATTTTCTCTCCGTTAACAAAGTACTCATTGTGCCAACACTATCCGTCATTCCGTTAACGTCAGTTGAAAAAGGCAACGGATGACGTATGACGGATTCTATGTGCCCCGGCCTTACCTCACAAGAATGGCTCTTGCACAAAGAAGTACGCGAACGGAAAATTGCAAAAACTTGCAGGTTTAGCAAAACAGCTGATCACTAAAATGGATAGGGTTGTAAAATATGTGTTGTTTCGACTATCCAGCACATATATGTTTTTGGTACTTGGTACAATGCATTTCTATAATTATAAATTCGTAGCGAAATGTATTTATTAAATAGAACTTCGGAGAAGCTTTTATACTTTTTTATTTTGTACATGACTTTTAAGTTTATTTCTGCTTAAATGGCATACGAAAATACATCATTACTTGATTTTTGATATTCGGTACCCCAACTAACATGTAGTAATAAGTATTCAAATACATATTAGCTTTACATCTCTAAAGCATTAATGTAAATAAACCAATTAGAGGAAAAATTTTGCCATGGATGTCAATAAAAGAAAACTTGGCGTTGTATGCTCTTCTGGAACATACAAGTTGAGAAGAAACTTGCTTAGGATGTATGTAAAATAATTATTTTCAGTTTTTGTTGGACTTTTAATTCAACTTTTATTCTTTTAAACGATTTTTTTAAAATTGTATACATTTTGATTGCTTACTTTTCTTTGTTTATTTCATTGAATCATATGTTTTTTTTCTTCTACTGGATTTTACTGGCACAAATTTGTTCAGTAAAAATTTGCAGACTCTCAGTCAAACAACTGTCACTTTACTCTCTCAATTGATGCTCTCTTTTGCAAATTTATGTGTAAGCGAACGCATTTCAGTAAAATCCAGTAAAACTTTTTGCAAATTTTGGGGTAAAGGAACACACTTAATATAAAATAACAACAATACTTTGATAACTCCGAACATTTTTCTTTTTATTGATCTTGAATTATTCTTGTTTTACTCGAATAAAATCAAATATTTGCCAGAGAATAGGGGCGAATTATGAAAAATAAACAAGCTATGAAGAAATCCTAGTTAAAAAAGAACCTTTTTAAAATTTTAGCATCATTTTTTAACATTTAAATTTTTTTTAGCATTATTTTTGACCTGATTTAGCTGCAAAATATTTTTAGATATGGCCACACTGATTGTGATGTTGCCTGTCTAACTGTATTTAAAAGGAATGAGTTAAGTATGGGGTATATATATTTTGAATACCCTCTTTCAGAATCCAAAAACTGTTTGCGAAATTGTTTCTGGTTTCTGAGATATCAAGCATTCATTGTGCTCGATATCATCATTATTGATCCATTTTTTGTAAAAAGAAAAAATTATTTTTAAATAAAAAAATAAAAATCAGAAATCAAGTAAAATACCAAGTTTCATCAATATTAACTTTTTATTCCATGTAAATATCTTTTCTAATAACATTTATACGCTTATTTTCAATAAAAAGTAGAAAATTTCATCTCAATAACAAGTTACTCAATACACAGCAGTTAGTATACACATGGAGCAACAAAAGCTACTTTTTACAAATAAAATAAAAAAAGTGGTTACTGGAGCACAAAATTAAAATTCCAAAATAGAAATAAAATTGTGTACATATCGAGTCCAGAGGGATAAAACTGCTACAAAGTTGTTTTTTGTCGTCCATGCAGAACTATTTCACTATACCAAGCCAAATTCAACAAAACTTGACTAAAAATTACAGTTTTGCGTAGACTACGAATATATAAAATATCATGATTTGGAATCCAGTTCTGAAAAACAATGCGTAAAATGAAAATACCTAAAAGTAGAAATACATATCTATATTTCAAAAACTGGATGTCCCTAGACCAAAGGAATATTATTTTTATTTTTTGTAGTCCAAGATACACAAAAATCAGAAAAATGTTTCTATCGCAAGACTTTGTAACATAAATTTTTATTTTTAAATAAACCCTGTTTTTATCAAAAACTGAGTATTTTTTAATTCATGTACAAATTCGGAAGAAAGCGATAACCGGTTCTTGAGAAAAGTCAAATACACGATTTCGCCATTATATATAAATATTAAAACTTACCCCGGCTTCAGCAAATAAATTTAAGTCGTTTGCTAATAATTGTAAGTAATAATCCTTAATACGCTCATGTATGTTGAAAAATTTGTGGGAGCTGTTGTCACGCTTGACAGCATTAATTGTTGAGGATGATGACGATGATGTGTTGGTGGTTGTTAATTGTCCAGTAGAAAAGCTCGAACCAGCAGAAGATTTCGCAAGTATAGAATCCTTTATTCTTTGCCTCTTACTAGGCGACGAGGTCGGCGATCCAATTGTTCCAGGCGATGTTAATAGATGAGAATTGTGAGAGAAATGATTAGGCTGATTTTGATGGTGGTGTTGATGATGATGATTCAATGTCAGAGATGATGAAGAGTTAGAAGGACGTTTGTCAGCCTTTTTGTTATTATTATTATTGTGATTGCTACTATCGTTACGAGAGCTACTATTGTGTACGCCGGGAGGTGTTGATAGTAATAAATCCGGGACAACAGGTGATGGTGATGTAATTGAGTTAAAATTAGAGTATGCAGCAGATTGCGTCGGTAGCGGCGAAGGATGCGACAATGGTATGTGTTGCTGTATCGATGTAGATGTTGATGCTGGCTGGGCCAAAATGACAATATTATCCAAGTGAAGTGAGGAATCTAAAATCTGATTTTGACTGGGTATATTTGATAAAGTTGTTGTCATTGTATTTGATGGAGCCAGTAACTCTGCTGGTGGCTGCTCCGTTGGATTTGATGGTTCCTCGTCATCTTCAAATATACAAAGTGGAGGTTGGCTTGGTATTTGAGAAATATTACAATGCAGCAAACTATTATCTATAAGTGATGACTTTGAAGGAAAAGTAACAGAAAATGACGACGATGGTACCAATACTGATGGAGTAGGTGGCGCCGCTGGAGGTAACCGTTGTTGAGAAACATTTTGATGACTGGTAGCCGTAGAATTATTGCTACTACCTCCAACACTTACAATTGTGGAAGATATACTTGTGCCTTGCAAAGCAGTGTGCAATTGATGGTACTGTTGAAATTTATGCTGCTGTGACGATGTCGAATTGGGCAAGTGCTGATAGGCTAATTGTTGCTGCTGTTGCCTCAGTATTGTCGCGGGCGTAGGGCTATTTGATGCCAACGTTGATACTGCATTCCCCACGTTCGTAGCGTTAGACGAACCTTTAAGCTTTTTCAACGTGTCATTTATTATGAACTGAAATTGAAAAAATTAAATAAAATACCATGTATAATTTATTTCGATAATTTACTTACATCAGCTTCTTGACATGATGAGTCCAAGCTTTGCATTGTGCGAGTAGTGACTTTCGTTTACAGATCAATTCAAACATTGACGTGAGCTATTATTCTTCTGTTGTTTTAATTATTGCTTAAAAATATTTAAGGAACTTTTCTTTAAGCACGTACCATTTTATATATACATACTTGTTGTTTCTAGGATCAAAAATATTCAGCTTCTTACTGCTTAATTCATATTTAAAAAATGTTTTAGTTTCTTTTTATATTATGCGCTATTGACATTAATAATCTTTAATGATTCTTCATGATGTTGCTTTTATGGCAAAAACATATTAGGTTGAAAGTGCAAAGGCTCCACTAATAGAAACACACAATATAGTTACTTTCATAAAAAAAATTATGGTGATGCAGAGGTATATAATGTTATTGTTATTTTAATGGATTTTTTTTTAATCGCATAATACTTCATAGAAGGAAAAACTTAAGAACTCATTTATCCAACGTTATTTGTGATTTTGGTTTTGTTGAAACTATGTTTTATTAAAAAAACAACATTAATTACGATTAAGATGATATTTGTCTTGTATTTTTAAAACAAAACTAATATTTTATTCAAGAAGTTTAGCATTAGCATTTGAATTCAATTTCTTTTCTTTTTTGTATTCATGAAATTATTTTAATAAAAATATTTTTTTTCTTTTTTGTCGTCCTTTAACACTCACACATACATATATGATCCGTCATTTATACGCATTTTTCGCACATCATTTTTTCTGAACTTTTAGGAAAAAAGAAGAGATTTTCTTTTATTTAACACATTTATGCAAACTATTTTTGTTGATTTTGTCATGTGTATTATATCGTTATTATAAACGTGAATATTTTGTAAAATTTAATAATTTTGCTTTTAATTTTTTTTCAAGGGAGAAAATTGTTTTGCAATTGTTTGCATTTGACACGATTTTTGTGATTTTTCTTTCTTGCTTCTTTTGCTCTTCTAAATTGTAACACTCAATCTATCTTCTCCTCTAAATAACAAATTTGACATTCCACAGCTGATAAAATATTGCAATTTATTTCGTATTATAAATATTAAATAAAATTAAGAATATTAAAACCACAAGTTATTAAGCAAATTTTTACTCACGCTACTAACGTTTTATATTATTTATTATTAATTTTGTAAAATGCAAATAACTTTGGATTGGCAATTCTATACATTAGCGTTCTCTGTTTTGTTTGACATTTCACATAGCATGTTAATTTTTTTCGTCTCCCTTTTCATACGCACTATAATTTATTTTACTTTTTGTTTTCACAATTTTTTCTGTTTGTTTTATTTTCAACTTACATTTTTTTAATATTTTACTCTTATTGTTTACTTTAATATATTTCAAAGAGAATCATTCAGAAATTGTATTTCTTTATACATTTCGCTTTTTACACATCTTTGAATCTGTCAAATTTGTTTTCTTTTTGACAGCAAGGTGCTTAAAAGAAAAAAACTACACGAGTGCCGTTTCTCAAAGTAAAACGTCAATGTTTTCTTAAAGCGAAAACTTGTTCACTTCTATCATTGTACTGCATTTAATTCAATTGTCTTTTTTTTAATAATTTGTAACTTTGTATCGTTAAACCCACGAAAATTTCCTACACAAAGCGACCAGCTATAAACGACGAATATTCAATGTTGCCAAGTCAAATGAAATTTACGACATTAGTGGTATTCTTGGGACAAAGGGTTGTCCCAAAGTGTATCTATACAAAATGGTAGCAAGATTAAAAAATAACAATCTGTATATAGTTTATTAATATAAACAGAATTTAGAGATGTCAAATACCACTGAATGTAGAGGACAAAAACGTGGTTGAATCTGCAAATAGTTATGTAAATAAAACGTATGCAAGTGTTTATGTATGAATATGTAAACGAAAAATGTAAGTACCCACCAAACCAAATATTCCGATTTCGTAAAGAATTCATAACGACTGGTCGGCAAAATCTTCCGAATTCACGACTTCGTAACGACATGTAGGTACGATATCGCAACGATGTGTCGGTACGAATTCGTAACCATATGTAGGTGCGAAATCGATACATGTCGGTACGAAATCGCAACGATATATAGGAACAATTTCTCAACGAATTCGTTTATAATTTTCTTCAACTCTTTTAATAACTCTTTATAAAAAATTAGTTTTCATCATTTTATTTATTCACTTCAATATTAAGTGATTTAATATGAGCTATGATTTAATTTAATATAACATGTTAAACTAAAATTATAATACAGATTGACAGATTAGTCTTTTTAATTATTTTTTCAGTCGGTCTTTGTAAGTATTAAAATATTTCTAATATTATTTATTTTATTTTTTGAGGTTACAACGTATCTTTAAGAATCTTAATAAATTTTAAATTATTCACAGCAATGTTGACGCTTGTCCATGAAAAGTTTGACTCAAAACTGCCATTGGCGTATATTGCTTTTAAATATATATTTATCTGTCTACATATATAAAATCGTATGTGTGTTTGTTAGTAACGCATGATCTTCGGAACTATAAGAGCTTTCGATCTAAAATTTTTAATACAGGTTTTGGTCAACCGACGATCGGTTTTTGTTTTGTTTTTGGCCCAATAGGTGCGAAGATAGTTTGGAAAAAACTGTTTGAAGTTTAAAAAACAATACATTTTGCGGTAAGACAACGTTTACCGGACTCAGCTAGTTATACATAAATCTTTATTTATTACGTGATCGAGTAAAATTGTTCGAGAAATTTCTTTTTGGGATTACGACATCCCAGCAAAAAGTACTGCTTCGCGATAAGCAGGTTTGTAAAGAGTTTTGTTGGTGTAACTAACAAACATACTTACGTATTGCATGATATTTTTTCTCGATGTCCCACATTGGAGCATTTCTTGTTAAACGCTCGTTTGAAAGGAAATAAATACAATGAATGAAAGTGACTTATGCATTAGGGTTAAATTTGTGTGTATGTAGCCAAAACAACAATGTACCGTCGCATAGGTATTTTGCTATTGAGGTGGTAGAGGTGCTGTGTTCGAGGATGTGAATATTTTTAAAATTCACATACAGGCTAGTCATATCGAATACACCAACCATAAATAATGACTATCAAAGTGGTCACAATAGCGTTTTGAAATATGTGTCACTATTGTGACATTTTAATTTTAGTTCTTTAAAATAAATTGGTCGACATGGCTTTGGTGTTAAACTTAAGAGCCACTGTGTTCTAATTAAAGGCGATATTTTGTTAATACAAAATTTTTTTCGTTTTCAAATTTGTATGGAAAAATTTTGTTTTGAAATTAATTTATGTTATATTTCATACAAATTTAAAACCTTTAGAAACGAAATTGTTTTCAAAATCTGCCTATAAATCCCCATTTATCTAAGACAATAACCTTCAAAGAGTAAATTACCATAAGTTGAAATTACAATCGCGAAATCAGGTTTGGAATACTTACCACACTTCAAAGTTTTCAACCACATAATTTGTGTTATATTTGGAATACTTACCACACTTCAAAGTTTTCAACCACAGAATTTGTTATATATTTGATGTTTAACAACTTAACTTTACCACTCTGACACGGTAGGAAGGGTATAACAAAAGCCCGAGAGCATCATGGTGTTACGTTCAACCCTGGCGCAATCCAAACTGTGTCATTGGCTTTTCAATTTATACATGCTAATAAAATACAATAATTGAAGGTAAAGTATTAAATTTGAAACCAACCCAACACAGATGAATAAATTCTGGCCACATGGAGCATGATTACTGGAACCGTGGATAAACTTTGAGGTGTTGTATGAGGCCGAAGATGTTGCAGTGGCGCGCACATAAGTAGGAAGAGCAGTCTGAAAAGTGCAAATCCGTACGTAGCCGTGAAGCCGGGAAAGCCACGTATGCATGGCGCACACTATAGAGGAGTTTGAAAAATTGCAAAATCATACACAAACAAAACCATAACTCTGAAAGCCAATAGAAATGCTAGCAACATATCCAGGAAAAGCTAGTTGAGGTAAAATGGTCAGAAGCGGTATCCGAAAATGAATAGGGAAAATTGAAGGCAATGCTTGGTAATTAAGAAAAACGCCTGCGACGATCCAAAGTTAACCTGGCAGGAGAATGTCGGAAAGTAGTGTCCGGGGGGAAACTGGGCAAGCTACCTAAAAGTGAATAGGAAAAGTTGAAGGAAGAGGAAATAAGAAAACACGGCTGTGAGCGATCCAAGGTTAACCTGGCAGGAGAGTGCCGGAAAGTTGTGTCCGGGAAAGCTGGGCAAGCTAGCTTGCCCAGCTTTCCCGGACACAACTTTCCGGCACTCTCCTGCCAGGTTAACCTTGGATGCTTTTGCATAGTTTTACAAAACGACTTGTACCATCTGAAAGGGCTTAAAGAGAGCTACATTTTCCCTTCATTACTTTTTTCCTACGACTCTTTTGGTAGAGGAAAATTTTGAAAAAACCGTATCGGAGGCACCTCATAATCGGTTATCGAGCCATAACTCGGAAACCTGGCAACCCATTAAAAAAAGAGTCACACCATCTGAAAGGGCTTAAAGAGAGCTACATTTTCCCATTCTTACTTTTTTCCTACGATTTTTTTGGTAGAACAAAATTTTGAAAAAACCGTATCGGCGCCCCCACTTTTTACATAATCGGTTCTCGAGCCATAACTCGGAAACCTGGCAACCGATTACAAAAAGAGTCATACCATCTGAAAGGGCTTAAAGAGAGCTACATTTTCCCTTCATTACTTTTTTCCTACGACTCTTTTGGTAGAGGAAAATTTTGAAAAAACCGTATCGGAGGCACCTCATAATCGGTTATCGAGCCATAACTCGGAAACCTGGCAACCCATTAAAAAAAGAGTCACACCATCTGAAAGGGCTTAAAGAGAGCTACATTTTCCCATTCTTACTTTTTTCCTACGATTTTTTTGGTAGAACAAAATTTTGAAAAAACCGTATCGGCGCCCCCACTTTTTACATAATCGGTTCTCGAGCCATAACTCGGAAACCTGGCAACCGATTACAAAAAGAGTCATACCATCTGAAAGGGCTTAAAGAGAGCTACATTTTCCCTTCATTACTTTTTTCCTACGACTCTTTTGGTAGAGGAAAATTTTGAAAAAACCGTATCGGAGGCACCTCATAATCGGTTATCGAGCCATAACTCGGAAACCTGGCAACCCATTAAAAAAAGAGTCACACCATCTGAAAGGGCTTAAAGAGAGCTACATTTTCCCATTCTTACTTTTTTCCTACGATTTTTTTGGTAGAACAAAATTTTGAAAAAACCGTATCGGCGCCCCCACTTTTTACATAATCGGTTCTCGAGCCATAACTCGGAAACCTGGCAACCGATTACAAAAAGAGTCATACCATCTGAAAGGGCTTAAAGAGAGCTACATTTTCCCTTCATTACTTTTTTCCTACGACTCTTTTGGTAGAGGAAAATTTTGAAAAAACCGTATCGGAGGCACCTCATAATCGGTTATCGAGCCATAACTCGGAAACCTGGCAACCCATTAAAAAAAGAGTCACACCATCTGAAAGGGCTTAAAGAGAGCTACATTTTCCCATTCTTACTTTTTTCCTACGATTTTTTTGGTAGAACAAAATTTTGAAAAAACCGTATCGGCGCCCCCACTTTTTACATAATCGGTTCTCGAGCCATAACTCGGAAACCTGGCAACCGATTACAAAAAGAGTCATACCATCTGAAAGGGCTTAAAGAGAGCTACATTTTCCCTTCATTACTTTTTTCCTACGACTCTTTTGGTAGAGGAAAATTTTGAAAAAACCGTATCGGAGGCACCTCATAATCGGTTATCGAGCCATAACTCGGAAACCTGGCAACCCATTAAAAAAAGAGTCACACCATCTGAAAGGGCTTAAAGAGAGCTACATTTTCCCATTCTTACTTTTTTCCTACGATTTTTTTGGTAGAACAAAATTTTGAAAAAACCGTATCGGCGCCCCCACTTTTTACATAATCGGTTCTCGAGCCATAACTCGGAAACCTGGCAACCGATTACAAAAAGAGTCATACCATCTGAAAGGGCTTAAAGAGAGCTACATTTTCCCTTCATTACTTTTTTCCTACGACTCTTTTGGTAGAGGAAAATTTTGAAAAAACCGTATCGGAGGCACCTCATAATCGGTTATCGAGCCATAACTCGGAAACCTGGCAACCCATTAAAAAAAGAGTCACACCATCTGAAAGGGCTTAAAGAGAGCTACATTTTCCCATTCTTACTTTTTTCCTACGATTTTTTTGGTAGAACAAAATTTTGAAAAAACCGTATCGGCGCCCCCACTTTTTACATAATCGGTTCTCGAGCCATAACTCGGAAACCTGGCAACCGATTACAAAAAGAGTCATACCATCTGAAAGGGCTTAAAGAGAGCTACATTTTCCCTTCATTACTTTTTTCCTACGACTCTTTTGGTAGAGGAAAATTTTGAAAAAACCGTATCGGAGGCACCTCATAATCGGTTATCGAGCCATAACTCGGAAACCTGGCAACCCATTAAAAAAAGAGTCACACCATCTGAAAGGGCTTAAAGAGAGCTACATTTTCCCATTCTTACTTTTTTCCTACGATTTTTTTGGTAGAACAAAATTTTGAAAAAACCGTATCGGCGCCCCCACTTTTTACATAATCGGTTCTCGAGCCATAACTCGGAAACCTGGCAACCGATTACAAAAAGAGTCATACCATCTGAAAGGGCTTAAAGAGAGCTACATTTTCCCTTCATTACTTTTTTCCTACGACTCTTTTGGTAGAGGAAAATTTTGAAAAAACCGTATCGGAGGCACCTCATAATCGGTTATCGAGCCATAACTCGGAAACCTGGCAACCCATTAAAAAAAGAGTCACACCATCTGAAAGGGCTTAAAGAGAGCTACATTTTCCCATTCTTACTTTTTTCCTACGATTTTTTTGGTAGAACAAAATTTTGAAAAAACCGTATCGGCGCCCCCACTTTTTACATAATCGGTTCTCGAGCCATAACTCGGAAACCTGGCAACCGATTACAAAAAGAGTCATACCATCTGAAAGGGCTTAAAGAGAGCTACATTTTCCCTTCATTACTTTTTTCCTACGACTCTTTTGGTAGAGGAAAATTTTGAAAAAACCGTATCGGAGGCACCTCATAATCGGTTATCGAGCCATAACTCGGAAACCTGGCAACCCATTAAAAAAAGAGTCACACCATCTGAAAGGGCTTAAAGAGAGCTACATTTTCCCATTCTTACTTTTTTCCTACGATTTTTTTGGTAGAACAAAATTTTGAAAAAACCGTATCGGCGCCCCCACTTTTTACATAATCGGTTCTCGAGCCATAACTCGGAAACCTGGCAACCGATTACAAAAAGAGTCATACCATCTGAAAGGGCTTAAAGAGAGCTACATTTTCCCTTCATTACTTTTTTCCTACGACTCTTTTGGTAGAGGAAAATTTTGAAAAAACCGTATCGGAGGCACCTCATAATCGGTTATCGAGCCATAACTCGGAAACCTGGCAACCCATTAAAAAAAGAGTCACACCATCTGAAAGGGCTTAAAGAGAGCTACATTTTCCCATTCTTACTTTTTTCCTACGATTTTTTTGGTAGAACAAAATTTTGAAAAAACCGTATCGGCGCCCCCACTTTTTACATAATCGGTTCTCGAGCCATAACTCGGAAACCTGGCAACCGATTACAAAAAGAGTCATACCATCTGAAAGGGCTTAAAGAGAGCTACATTTTCCCTTCATTACTTTTTTCCTACGACTCTTTTGGTAGAGGAAAATTTTGAAAAAACCGTATCGGAGGCACCTCATAATCGGTTATCGAGCCATAACTCGGAAACCTGGCAACCCATTAAAAAAAGAGTCACACCATCTGAAAGGGCTTAAAGAGAGCTACATTTTCCCATTCTTACTTTTTTCCTACGATTTTTTTGGTAGAACAAAATTTTGAAAAAACCGTATCGGCGCCCCCACTTTTTACATAATCGGTTCTCGAGCCATAACTCGGAAACCTGGCAACCGATTACAAAAAGAGTCATACCATCTGAAAGGGCTTAAAGAGAGCTACATTTTCCCTTCATTACTTTTTTCCTACGACTCTTTTGGTAGAGGAAAATTTTGAAAAAACCGTATCGGAGGCACCTCATAATCGGTTATCGAGCCATAACTCGGAAACCTGGCAACCCATTAAAAAAAGAGTCACACCATCTGAAAGGGCTTAAAGAGAGCTACATTTTCCCATTCTTACTTTTTTCCTACGATTTTTTTGGTAGAACAAAATTTTGAAAAAACCGTATCGGCGCCCCCACTTTTTACATAATCGGTTCTCGAGCCATAACTCGGAAACCTGGCAACCGATTACAAAAAGAGTCATACCATCTGAAAGGGCTTAAAGAGAGCTACATTTTCCCTTCATTACTTTTTTCCTACGACTCTTTTGGTAGAGGAAAATTTTGAAAAAACCGTATCGGAGGCACCTCATAATCGGTTATCGAGCCATAACTCGGAAACCTGGCAACCCATTAAAAAAAGAGTCACACCATCTGAAAGGGCTTAAAGAGAGCTACATTTTCCCATTCTTACTTTTTTCCTACGATTTTTTTGGTAGAACAAAATTTTGAAAAAACCGTATCGGCGCCCCCACTTTTTACATAATCGGTTCTCGAGCCATAACTCGGAAACCTGGCAACCGATTACAAAAAGAGTCATACCATCTGAAAGGGCTTAAAGAGAGCTACATTTTCCCTTCATTACTTTTTTCCTACGACTCTTTTGGTAGAGGAAAATTTTGAAAAAACCGTATCGGAGGCACCTCATAATCGGTTATCGAGCCATAACTCGGAAACCTGGCAACCCATTAAAAAAAGAGTCACACCATCTGAAAGGGCTTAAAGAGAGCTACATTTTCCCATTCTTACTTTTTTCCTACGATTTTTTTGGTAGAACAAAATTTTGAAAAAACCGTATCGGCGCCCCCACTTTTTACATAATCGGTTCTCGAGCCATAACTCGGAAACCTGGCAACCGATTACAAAAAGAGTCATACCATCTGAAAGGGCTTAAAGAGAGCTACATTTTCCCTTCATTACTTTTTTCCTACGACTCTTTTGGTAGAGGAAAATTTTGAAAAAACCGTATCGGAGGCACCTCATAATCGGTTATCGAGCCATAACTCGGAAACCTGGCAACCCATTAAAAAAAGAGTCACACCATCTGAAAGGGCTTAAAGAGAGCTACATTTTCCCATTCTTACTTTTTTCCTACGATTTTTTTGGTAGAACAAAATTTTGAAAAAACCGTATCGGCGCCCCCACTTTTTACATAATCGGTTCTCGAGCCATAACTCGGAAACCTGGCAACCGATTACAAAAAGAGTCATACCATCTGAAAGGGCTTAAAGAGAGCTACATTTTCCCTTCATTACTTTTTTCCTACGACTCTTTTGGTAGAGGAAAATTTTGAAAAAACCGTATCGGAGGCACCTCATAATCGGTTATCGAGCCATAACTCGGAAACCTGGCAACCCATTAAAAAAAGAGTCACACCATCTGAAAGGGCTTAAAGAGAGCTACATTTTCCCATTCTTACTTTTTTCCTACGATTTTTTTGGTAGAACAAAATTTTGAAAAAACCGTATCGGCGCCCCCACTTTTTACATAATCGGTTCTCGAGCCATAACTCGGAAACCTGGCAACCGATTACAAAAAGAGTCATACCATCTGAAAGGGCTTAAAGAGAGCTACATTTTCCCTTCATTACTTTTTTCCTACGACTCTTTTGGTAGAGGAAAATTTTGAAAAAACCGTATCGGAGGCACCTCATAATCGGTTATCGAGCCATAACTCGGAAACCTGGCAACCCATTAAAAAAAGAGTCACACCATCTGAAAGGGCTTAAAGAGAGCTACATTTTCCCATTCTTACTTTTTTCCTACGATTTTTTTGGTAGAACAAAATTTTGAAAAAACCGTATCGGCGCCCCCACTTTTTACATAATCGGTTCTCGAGCCATAACTCGGAAACCTGGCAACCGATTACAAAAAGAGTCATACCATCTGAAAGGGCTTAAAGAGAGCTACATTTTCCCTTCATTACTTTTTTCCTACGACTCTTTTGGTAGAGGAAAATTTTGAAAAAACCGTATCGGAGGCACCTCATAATCGGTTATCGAGCCATAACTCGGAAACCTGGCAACCCATTAAAAAAAGAGTCACACCATCTGAAAGGGCTTAAAGAGAGCTACATTTTCCCATTCTTACTTTTTTCCTACGATTTTTTTGGTAGAACAAAATTTTGAAAAAACCGTATCGGCGCCCCCACTTTTTACATAATCGGTTCTCGAGCCATAACTCGGAAACCTGGCAACCGATTACAAAAAGAGTCATACCATCTGAAAGGGCTTAAAGAGAGCTACATTTTCCCTTCATTACTTTTTTCCTACGACTCTTTTGGTAGAGGAAAATTTTGAAAAAACCGTATCGGAGGCACCTCATAATCGGTTATCGAGCCATAACTCGGAAACCTGGCAACCCATTAAAAAAAGAGTCACACCATCTGAAAGGGCTTAAAGAGAGCTACATTTTCCCATTCTTACTTTTTTCCTACGATTTTTTTGGTAGAACAAAATTTTGAAAAAACCGTATCGGCGCCCCCACTTTTTACATAATCGGTTCTCGAGCCATAACTCGGAAACCTGGCAACCGATTACAAAAAGAGTCATACCATCTGAAAGGGCTTAAAGAGAGCTACATTTTCCCTTCATTACTTTTTTCCTACGACTCTTTTGGTAGAGGAAAATTTTGAAAAAACCGTATCGGAGGCACCTCATAATCGGTTATCGAGCCATAACTCGGAAACCTGGCAACCCATTAAAAAAAGAGTCACACCATCTGAAAGGGCTTAAAGAGAGCTACATTTTCCCATTCTTACTTTTTTCCTACGATTTTTTTGGTAGAACAAAATTTTGAAAAAACCGTATCGGCGCCCCCACTTTTTACATAATCGGTTCTCGAGCCATAACTCGGAAACCTGGCAACCGATTACAAAAAGAGTCATACCATCTGAAAGGGCTTAAAGAGAGCTACATTTTCCCTTCATTACTTTTTTCCTACGACTCTTTTGGTAGAGGAAAATTTTGAAAAAACCGTATCGGAGGCACCTCATAATCGGTTATCGAGCCATAACTCGGAAACCTGGCAACCCATTAAAAAAAGAGTCACACCATCTGAAAGGGCTTAAAGAGAGCTACATTTTCCCATTCTTACTTTTTTCCTACGATTTTTTTGGTAGAACAAAATTTTGAAAAAACCGTATCGGCGCCCCCACTTTTTACATAATCGGTTCTCGAGCCATAACTCGGAAACCTGGCAACCGATTACAAAAAGAGTCATACCATCTGAAAGGGCTTAAAGAGAGCTACATTTTCCCTTCATTACTTTTTTCCTACGACTCTTTTGGTAGAGGAAAATTTTGAAAAAACCGTATCGGAGGCACCTCATAATCGGTTATCGAGCCATAACTCGGAAACCTGGCAACCCATTAAAAAAAGAGTCACACCATCTGAAAGGGCTTAAAGAGAGCTACATTTTCCCATTCTTACTTTTTTCCTACGATTTTTTTGGTAGAACAAAATTTTGAAAAAACCGTATCGGCGCCCCCACTTTTTACATAATCGGTTCTCGAGCCATAACTCGGAAACCTGGCAACCGATTACAAAAAGAGTCATACCATCTGAAAGGGCTTAAAGAGAGCTACATTTTCCCTTCATTACTTTTTTCCTACGACTCTTTTGGTAGAGGAAAATTTTGAAAAAACCGTATCGGAGGCACCTCATAATCGGTTATCGAGCCATAACTCGGAAACCTGGCAACCCATTAAAAAAAGAGTCACACCATCTGAAAGGGCTTAAAGAGAGCTACATTTTCCCATTCTTACTTTTTTCCTACGATTTTTTTGGTAGAACAAAATTTTGAAAAAACCGTATCGGCGCCCCCACTTTTTACATAATCGGTTCTCGAGCCATAACTCGGAAACCTGGCAACCGATTACAAAAAGAGTCATACCATCTGAAAGGGCTTAAAGAGAGCTACATTTTCCCTTCATTACTTTTTTCCTACGACTCTTTTGGTAGAGGAAAATTTTGAAAAAACCGTATCGGAGGCACCTCATAATCGGTTATCGAGCCATAACTCGGAAACCTGGCAACCCATTAAAAAAAGAGTCACACCATCTGAAAGGGCTTAAAGAGAGCTACATTTTCCCATTCTTACTTTTTTCCTACGATTTTTTTGGTAGAACAAAATTTTGAAAAAACCGTATCGGCGCCCCCACTTTTTACATAATCGGTTCTCGAGCCATAACTCGGAAACCTGGCAACCGATTACAAAAAGAGTCATACCATCTGAAAGGGCTTAAAGAGAGCTACATTTTCCCTTCATTACTTTTTTCCTACGACTCTTTTGGTAGAGGAAAATTTTGAAAAAACCGTATCGGAGGCACCTCATAATCGGTTATCGAGCCATAACTCGGAAACCTGGCAACCCATTAAAAAAAGAGTCACACCATCTGAAAGGGCTTAAAGAGAGCTACATTTTCCCATTCTTACTTTTTTCCTACGATTTTTTTGGTAGAACAAAATTTTGAAAAAACCGTATCGGCGCCCCCACTTTTTACATAATCGGTTCTCGAGCCATAACTCGGAAACCTGGCAACCGATTACAAAAAGAGTCATACCATCTGAAAGGGCTTAAAGAGAGCTACATTTTCCCTTCATTACTTTTTTCCTACGACTCTTTTGGTAGAGGAAAATTTTGAAAAAACCGTATCGGAGGCACCTCATAATCGGTTATCGAGCCATAACTCGGAAACCTGGCAACCCATTAAAAAAAGAGTCACACCATCTGAAAGGGCTTAAAGAGAGCTACATTTTCCCATTCTTACTTTTTTCCTACGATTTTTTTGGTAGAACAAAATTTTGAAAAAACCGTATCGGCGCCCCCACTTTTTACATAATCGGTTCTCGAGCCATAACTCGGAAACCTGGCAACCGATTACAAAAAGAGTCATACCATCTGAAAGGGCTTAAAGAGAGCTACATTTTCCCTTCATTACTTTTTTCCTACGACTCTTTTGGTAGAGGAAAATTTTGAAAAAACCGTATCGGAGGCACCTCATAATCGGTTATCGAGCCATAACTCGGAAACCTGGCAACCCATTAAAAAAAGAGTCACACCATCTGAAAGGGCTTAAAGAGAGCTACATTTTCCCATTCTTACTTTTTTCCTACGATTTTTTTGGTAGAACAAAATTTTGAAAAAACCGTATCGGCGCCCCCACTTTTTACATAATCGGTTCTCGAGCCATAACTCGGAAACCTGGCAACCGATTACAAAAAGAGTCATACCATCTGAAAGGGCTTAAAGAGAGCTACATTTTCCCTTCATTACTTTTTTCCTACGACTCTTTTGGTAGAGGAAAATTTTGAAAAAACCGTATCGGAGGCACCTCATAATCGGTTATCGAGCCATAACTCGGAAACCTGGCAACCCATTAAAAAAAGAGTCACACCATCTGAAAGGGCTTAAAGAGAGCTACATTTTCCCATTCTTACTTTTTTCCTACGATTTTTTTGGTAGAACAAAATTTTGAAAAAACCGTATCGGCGCCCCCACTTTTTACATAATCGGTTCTCGAGCCATAACTCGGAAACCTGGCAACCGATTACAAAAAGAGTCATACCATCTGAAAGGGCTTAAAGAGAGCTACATTTTCCCTTCATTACTTTTTTCCTACGACTCTTTTGGTAGAGGAAAATTTTGAAAA
Source organism: Panzeria rudis (assembly GCA_956483635.1). Taxonomy (NCBI): domain Eukaryota; kingdom Metazoa; phylum Arthropoda; class Insecta; order Diptera; family Tachinidae; genus Panzeria; species Panzeria rudis. The sequence continues at coordinate 14,637 of CATQFL010000087.1, read as the reverse complement.
AACCGTATCGGAGGCACCTCATAATCGGTTATCGAGCCATAACTCGGAAACCTGGCAACCCATTAAAAAAAGAGTCACACCATCTGAAAGGGCTTAAAGAGAGCTACATTTTCCCATTCTTACTTTTTTCCTACGATTTTTTTGGTAGAACAAAATTTTGAAAAAACCGTATCGGCGCCCCCACTTTTTACATAATCGGTTCTCGAGCCATAACTCGGAAACCTGGCAACCGATTACAAAAAGAGTCATACCATCTGAAAGGGCTTAAAGAGAGCTACATTTTCCCTTCATTACTTTTTTCCTACGACTCTTTTGGTAGAGGAAAATTTTGAAAAAACCGTATCGGAGGCACCTCATAATCGGTTATCGAGCCATAACTCGGAAACCTGGCAACCCATTAAAAAAAGAGTCACACCATCTGAAAGGGCTTAAAGAGAGCTACATTTTCCCATTCTTACTTTTTTCCTACGATTTTTTTGGTAGAACAAAATTTTGAAAAAACCGTATCGGCGCCCCCACTTTTTACATAATCGGTTCTCGAGCCATAACTCGGAAACCTGGCAACCGATTACAAAAAGAGTCATACCATCTGAAAGGGCTTAAAGAGAGCTACATTTTCCCTTCATTACTTTTTTCCTACGACTCTTTTGGTAGAGGAAAATTTTGAAAAAACCGTATCGGAGGCACCTCATAATCGGTTATCGAGCCATAACTCGGAAACCTGGCAACCCATTAAAAAAAGAGTCACACCATCTGAAAGGGCTTAAAGAGAGCTACATTTTCCCATTCTTACTTTTTTCCTACGATTTTTTTGGTAGAACAAAATTTTGAAAAAACCGTATCGGCGCCCCCACTTTTTACATAATCGGTTCTCGAGCCATAACTCGGAAACCTGGCAACCGATTACAAAAAGAGTCATACCATCTGAAAGGGCTTAAAGAGAGCTACATTTTCCCTTCATTACTTTTTTCCTACGACTCTTTTGGTAGAGGAAAATTTTGAAAAAACCGTATCGGAGGCACCTCATAATCGGTTATCGAGCCATAACTCGGAAACCTGGCAACCCATTAAAAAAAGAGTCACACCATCTGAAAGGGCTTAAAGAGAGCTACATTTTCCCATTCTTACTTTTTTCCTACGATTTTTTTGGTAGAACAAAATTTTGAAAAAACCGTATCGGCGCCCCCACTTTTTACATAATCGGTTCTCGAGCCATAACTCGGAAACCTGGCAACCGATTACAAAAAGAGTCATACCATCTGAAAGGGCTTAAAGAGAGCTACATTTTCCCTTCATTACTTTTTTCCTACGACTCTTTTGGTAGAGGAAAATTTTGAAAAAACCGTATCGGAGGCACCTCATAATCGGTTATCGAGCCATAACTCGGAAACCTGGCAACCCATTAAAAAAAGAGTCACACCATCTGAAAGGGCTTAAAGAGAGCTACATTTTCCCATTCTTACTTTTTTCCTACGATTTTTTTGGTAGAACAAAATTTTGAAAAAACCGTATCGGCGCCCCCACTTTTTACATAATCGGTTCTCGAGCCATAACTCGGAAACCTGGCAACCGATTACAAAAAGAGTCATACCATCTGAAAGGGCTTAAAGAGAGCTACATTTTCCCTTCATTACTTTTTTCCTACGACTCTTTTGGTAGAGGAAAATTTTGAAAAAACCGTATCGGAGGCACCTCATAATCGGTTATCGAGCCATAACTCGGAAACCTGGCAACCCATTAAAAAAAGAGTCACACCATCTGAAAGGGCTTAAAGAGAGCTACATTTTCCCATTCTTACTTTTTTCCTACGATTTTTTTGGTAGAACAAAATTTTGAAAAAACCGTATCGGCGCCCCCACTTTTTACATAATCGGTTCTCGAGCCATAACTCGGAAACCTGGCAACCGATTACAAAAAGAGTCATACCATCTGAAAGGGCTTAAAGAGAGCTACATTTTCCCTTCATTACTTTTTTCCTACGACTCTTTTGGTAGAGGAAAATTTTGAAAAAACCGTATCGGAGGCACCTCATAATCGGTTATCGAGCCATAACTCGGAAACCTGGCAACCCATTAAAAAAAGAGTCACACCATCTGAAAGGGCTTAAAGAGAGCTACATTTTCCCATTCTTACTTTTTTCCTACGATTTTTTTGGTAGAACAAAATTTTGAAAAAACCGTATCGGCGCCCCCACTTTTTACATAATCGGTTCTCGAGCCATAACTCGGAAACCTGGCAACCGATTACAAAAAGAGTCATACCATCTGAAAGGGCTTAAAGAGAGCTACATTTTCCCTTCATTACTTTTTTCCTACGACTCTTTTGGTAGAGGAAAATTTTGAAAAAACCGTATCGGAGGCACCTCATAATCGGTTATCGAGCCATAACTCGGAAACCTGGCAACCCATTAAAAAAAGAGTCACACCATCTGAAAGGGCTTAAAGAGAGCTACATTTTCCCATTCTTACTTTTTTCCTACGATTTTTTTGGTAGAACAAAATTTTGAAAAAACCGTATCGGCGCCCCCACTTTTTACATAATCGGTTCTCGAGCCATAACTCGGAAACCTGGCAACCGATTACAAAAAGAGTCATACCATCTGAAAGGGCTTAAAGAGAGCTACATTTTCCCTTCATTACTTTTTTCCTACGACTCTTTTGGTAGAGGAAAATTTTGAAAAAACCGTATCGGAGGCACCTCATAATCGGTTATCGAGCCATAACTCGGAAACCTGGCAACCCATTAAAAAAAGAGTCACACCATCTGAAAGGGCTTAAAGAGAGCTACATTTTCCCATTCTTACTTTTTTCCTACGATTTTTTTGGTAGAACAAAATTTTGAAAAAACCGTATCGGCGCCCCCACTTTTTACATAATCGGTTCTCGAGCCATAACTCGGAAACCTGGCAACCGATTACAAAAAGAGTCATACCATCTGAAAGGGCTTAAAGAGAGCTACATTTTCCCTTCATTACTTTTTTCCTACGACTCTTTTGGTAGAGGAAAATTTTGAAAAAACCGTATCGGAGGCACCTCATAATCGGTTATCGAGCCATAACTCGGAAACCTGGCAACCCATTAAAAAAAGAGTCACACCATCTGAAAGGGCTTAAAGAGAGCTACATTTTCCCATTCTTACTTTTTTCCTACGATTTTTTTGGTAGAACAAAATTTTGAAAAAACCGTATCGGCGCCCCCACTTTTTACATAATCGGTTCTCGAGCCATAACTCGGAAACCTGGCAACCGATTACAAAAAGAGTCATACCATCTGAAAGGGCTTAAAGAGAGCTACATTTTCCCTTCATTACTTTTTTCCTACGACTCTTTTGGTAGAGGAAAATTTTGAAAAAACCGTATCGGAGGCACCTCATAATCGGTTATCGAGCCATAACTCGGAAACCTGGCAACCCATTAAAAAAAGAGTCACACCATCTGAAAGGGCTTAAAGAGAGCTACATTTTCCCATTCTTACTTTTTTCCTACGATTTTTTTGGTAGAACAAAATTTTGAAAAAACCGTATCGGCGCCCCCACTTTTTACATAATCGGTTCTCGAGCCATAACTCGGAAACCTGGCAACCGATTACAAAAAGAGTCATACCATCTGAAAGGGCTTAAAGAGAGCTACATTTTCCCTTCATTACTTTTTTCCTACGACTCTTTTGGTAGAGGAAAATTTTGAAAAAACCGTATCGGAGGCACCTCATAATCGGTTATCGAGCCATAACTCGGAAACCTGGCAACCCATTAAAAAAAGAGTCACACCATCTGAAAGGGCTTAAAGAGAGCTACATTTTCCCATTCTTACTTTTTTCCTACGATTTTTTTGGTAGAACAAAATTTTGAAAAAACCGTATCGGCGCCCCCACTTTTTACATAATCGGTTCTCGAGCCATAACTCGGAAACCTGGCAACCGATTACAAAAAGAGTCATACCATCTGAAAGGGCTTAAAGAGAGCTACATTTTCCCTTCATTACTTTTTTCCTACGACTCTTTTGGTAGAGGAAAATTTTGAAAAAACCGTATCGGAGGCACCTCATAATCGGTTATCGAGCCATAACTCGGAAACCTGGCAACCCATTAAAAAAAGAGTCACACCATCTGAAAGGGCTTAAAGAGAGCTACATTTTCCCATTCTTACTTTTTTCCTACGATTTTTTTGGTAGAACAAAATTTTGAAAAAACCGTATCGGCGCCCCCACTTTTTACATAATCGGTTCTCGAGCCATAACTCGGAAACCTGGCAACCGATTACAAAAAGAGTCATACCATCTGAAAGGGCTTAAAGAGAGCTACATTTTCCCTTCATTACTTTTTTCCTACGACTCTTTTGGTAGAGGAAAATTTTGAAAAAACCGTATCGGAGGCACCTCATAATCGGTTATCGAGCCATAACTCGGAAACCTGGCAACCCATTAAAAAAAGAGTCACACCATCTGAAAGGGCTTAAAGAGAGCTACATTTTCCCATTCTTACTTTTTTCCTACGATTTTTTTGGTAGAACAAAATTTTGAAAAAACCGTATCGGCGCCCCCACTTTTTACATAATCGGTTCTCGAGCCATAACTCGGAAACCTGGCAACCGATTACAAAAAGAGTCATACCATCTGAAAGGGCTTAAAGAGAGCTACATTTTCCCTTCATTACTTTTTTCCTACGACTCTTTTGGTAGAGGAAAATTTTGAAAAAACCGTATCGGAGGCACCTCATAATCGGTTATCGAGCCATAACTCGGAAACCTGGCAACCCATTAAAAAAAGAGTCACACCATCTGAAAGGGCTTAAAGAGAGCTACATTTTCCCATTCTTACTTTTTTCCTACGATTTTTTTGGTAGAACAAAATTTTGAAAAAACCGTATCGGCGCCCCCACTTTTTACATAATCGGTTCTCGAGCCATAACTCGGAAACCTGGCAACCGATTACAAAAAGAGTCATACCATCTGAAAGGGCTTAAAGAGAGCTACATTTTCCCTTCATTACTTTTTTCCTACGACTCTTTTGGTAGAGGAAAATTTTGAAAAAACCGTATCGGAGGCACCTCATAATCGGTTATCGAGCCATAACTCGGAAACCTGGCAACCCATTAAAAAAAGAGTCACACCATCTGAAAGGGCTTAAAGAGAGCTACATTTTCCCATTCTTACTTTTTTCCTACGATTTTTTTGGTAGAACAAAATTTTGAAAAAACCGTATCGGCGCCCCCACTTTTTACATAATCGGTTCTCGAGCCATAACTCGGAAACCTGGCAACCGATTACAAAAAGAGTCATACCATCTGAAAGGGCTTAAAGAGAGCTACATTTTCCCTTCATTACTTTTTTCCTACGACTCTTTTGGTAGAGGAAAATTTTGAAAAAACCGTATCGGAGGCACCTCATAATCGGTTATCGAGCCATAACTCGGAAACCTGGCAACCCATTAAAAAAAGAGTCACACCATCTGAAAGGGCTTAAAGAGAGCTACATTTTCCCATTCTTACTTTTTTCCTACGATTTTTTTGGTAGAACAAAATTTTGAAAAAACCGTATCGGCGCCCCCACTTTTTACATAATCGGTTCTCGAGCCATAACTCGGAAACCTGGCAACCGATTACAAAAAGAGTCATACCATCTGAAAGGGCTTAAAGAGAGCTACATTTTCCCTTCATTACTTTTTTCCTACGACTCTTTTGGTAGAGGAAAATTTTGAAAAAACCGTATCGGAGGCACCTCATAATCGGTTATCGAGCCATAACTCGGAAACCTGGCAACCCATTAAAAAAAGAGTCACACCATCTGAAAGGGCTTAAAGAGAGCTACATTTTCCCATTCTTACTTTTTTCCTACGATTTTTTTGGTAGAACAAAATTTTGAAAAAACCGTATCGGCGCCCCCACTTTTTACATAATCGGTTCTCGAGCCATAACTCGGAAACCTGGCAACCGATTACAAAAAGAGTCATACCATCTGAAAGGGCTTAAAGAGAGCTACATTTTCCCTTCATTACTTTTTTCCTACGACTCTTTTGGTAGAGGAAAATTTTGAAAAAACCGTATCGGAGGCACCTCATAATCGGTTATCGAGCCATAACTCGGAAACCTGGCAACCCATTAAAAAAAGAGTCACACCATCTGAAAGGGCTTAAAGAGAGCTACATTTTCCCATTCTTACTTTTTTCCTACGATTTTTTTGGTAGAACAAAATTTTGAAAAAACCGTATCGGCGCCCCCACTTTTTACATAATCGGTTCTCGAGCCATAACTCGGAAACCTGGCAACCGATTACAAAAAGAGTCATACCATCTGAAAGGGCTTAAAGAGAGCTACATTTTCCCTTCATTACTTTTTTCCTACGACTCTTTTGGTAGAGGAAAATTTTGAAAAAACCGTATCGGAGGCACCTCATAATCGGTTATCGAGCCATAACTCGGAAACCTGGCAACCCATTAAAAAAAGAGTCACACCATCTGAAAGGGCTTAAAGAGAGCTACATTTTCCCATTCTTACTTTTTTCCTACGATTTTTTTGGTAGAACAAAATTTTGAAAAAACCGTATCGGCGCCCCCACTTTTTACATAATCGGTTCTCGAGCCATAACTCGGAAACCTGGCAACCGATTACAAAAAGAGTCATACCATCTGAAAGGGCTTAAAGAGAGCTACATTTTCCCTTCATTACTTTTTTCCTACGACTCTTTTGGTAGAGGAAAATTTTGAAAAAACCGTATCGGAGGCACCTCATAATCGGTTATCGAGCCATAACTCGGAAACCTGGCAACCCATTAAAAAAAGAGTCACACCATCTGAAAGGGCTTAAAGAGAGCTACATTTTCCCATTCTTACTTTTTTCCTACGATTTTTTTGGTAGAACAAAATTTTGAAAAAACCGTATCGGCGCCCCCACTTTTTACATAATCGGTTCTCGAGCCATAACTCGGAAACCTGGCAACCGATTACAAAAAGAGTCATACCATCTGAAAGGGCTTAAAGAGAGCTACATTTTCCCTTCATTACTTTTTTCCTACGACTCTTTTGGTAGAGGAAAATTTTGAAAAAACCGTATCGGAGGCACCTCATAATCGGTTATCGAGCCATAACTCGGAAACCTGGCAACCCATTAAAAAAAGAGTCACACCATCTGAAAGGGCTTAAAGAGAGCTACATTTTCCCATTCTTACTTTTTTCCTACGATTTTTTTGGTAGAACAAAATTTTGAAAAAACCGTATCGGCGCCCCCACTTTTTACATAATCGGTTCTCGAGCCATAACTCGGAAACCTGGCAACCGATTACAAAAAGAGTCATACCATCTGAAAGGGCTTAAAGAGAGCTACATTTTCCCTTCATTACTTTTTTCCTACGACTCTTTTGGTAGAGGAAAATTTTGAAAAAACCGTATCGGAGGCACCTCATAATCGGTTATCGAGCCATAACTCGGAAACCTGGCAACCCATTAAAAAAAGAGTCACACCATCTGAAAGGGCTTAAAGAGAGCTACATTTTCCCATTCTTACTTTTTTCCTACGATTTTTTTGGTAGAACAAAATTTTGAAAAAACCGTATCGGCGCCCCCACTTTTTACATAATCGGTTCTCGAGCCATAACTCGGAAACCTGGCAACCGATTACAAAAAGAGTCATACCATCTGAAAGGGCTTAAAGAGAGCTACATTTTCCCTTCATTACTTTTTTCCTACGACTCTTTTGGTAGAGGAAAATTTTGAAAAAACCGTATCGGAGGCACCTCATAATCGGTTATCGAGCCATAACTCGGAAACCTGGCAACCCATTAAAAAAAGAGTCACACCATCTGAAAGGGCTTAAAGAGAGCTACATTTTCCCATTCTTACTTTTTTCCTACGATTTTTTTGGTAGAACAAAATTTTGAAAAAACCGTATCGGCGCCCCCACTTTTTACATAATCGGTTCTCGAGCCATAACTCGGAAACCTGGCAACCGATTACAAAAAGAGTCATACCATCTGAAAGGGCTTAAAGAGAGCTACATTTTCCCTTCATTACTTTTTTCCTACGACTCTTTTGGTAGAGGAAAATTTTGAAAAAACCGTATCGGAGGCACCTCATAATCGGTTATCGAGCCATAACTCGGAAACCTGGCAACCCATTAAAAAAAGAGTCACACCATCTGAAAGGGCTTAAAGAGAGCTACATTTTCCCATTCTTACTTTTTTCCTACGATTTTTTTGGTAGAACAAAATTTTGAAAAAACCGTATCGGCGCCCCCACTTTTTACATAATCGGTTCTCGAGCCATAACTCGGAAACCTGGCAACCGATTACAAAAAGAGTCATACCATCTGAAAGGGCTTAAAGAGAGCTACATTTTCCCTTCATTACTTTTTTCCTACGACTCTTTTGGTAGAGGAAAATTTTGAAAAAACCGTATCGGAGGCACCTCATAATCGGTTATCGAGCCATAACTCGGAAACCTGGCAACCCATTAAAAAAAGAGTCACACCATCTGAAAGGGCTTAAAGAGAGCTACATTTTCCCATTCTTACTTTTTTCCTACGATTTTTTTGGTAGAACAAAATTTTGAAAAAACCGTATCGGCGCCCCCACTTTTTACATAATCGGTTCTCGAGCCATAACTCGGAAACCTGGCAACCGATTACAAAAAGAGTCATACCATCTGAAAGGGCTTAAAGAGAGCTACATTTTCCCTTCATTACTTTTTTCCTACGACTCTTTTGGTAGAGGAAAATTTTGAAAAAACCGTATCGGAGGCACCTCATAATCGGTTATCGAGCCATAACTCGGAAACCTGGCAACCCATTAAAAAAAGAGTCACACCATCTGAAAGGGCTTAAAGAGAGCTACATTTTCCCATTCTTACTTTTTTCCTACGATTTTTTTGGTAGAACAAAATTTTGAAAAAACCGTATCGGCGCCCCCACTTTTTACATAATCGGTTCTCGAGCCATAACTCGGAAACCTGGCAACCGATTACAAAAAGAGTCATACCATCTGAAAGGGCTTAAAGAGAGCTACATTTTCCCTTCATTACTTTTTTCCTACGACTCTTTTGGTAGAGGAAAATTTTGAAAAAACCGTATCGGAGGCACCTCATAATCGGTTATCGAGCCATAACTCGGAAACCTGGCAACCCATTAAAAAAAGAGTCACACCATCTGAAAGGGCTTAAAGAGAGCTACATTTTCCCATTCTTACTTTTTTCCTACGATTTTTTTGGTAGAACAAAATTTTGAAAAAACCGTATCGGCGCCCCCACTTTTTACATAATCGGTTCTCGAGCCATAACTCGGAAACCTGGCAACCGATTACAAAAAGAGTCATACCATCTGAAAGGGCTTAAAGAGAGCTACATTTTCCCTTCATTACTTTTTTCCTACGACTCTTTTGGTAGAGGAAAATTTTGAAAAAACCGTATCGGAGGCACCTCATAATCGGTTATCGAGCCATAACTCGGAAACCTGGCAACCCATTAAAAAAAGAGTCACACCATCTGAAAGGGCTTAAAGAGAGCTACATTTTCCCATTCTTACTTTTTTCCTACGATTTTTTTGGTAGAACAAAATTTTGAAAAAACCGTATCGGCGCCCCCACTTTTTACATAATCGGTTCTCGAGCCATAACTCGGAAACCTGGCAACCGATTACAAAAAGAGTCATACCATCTGAAAGGGCTTAAAGAGAGCTACATTTTCCCTTCATTACTTTTTTCCTACGACTCTTTTGGTAGAGGAAAATTTTGAAAAAACCGTATCGGAGGCACCTCATAATCGGTTATCGAGCCATAACTCGGAAACCTGGCAACCCATTAAAAAAAGAGTCACACCATCTGAAAGGGCTTAAAGAGAGCTACATTTTCCCATTCTTACTTTTTTCCTACGATTTTTTTGGTAGAACAAAATTTTGAAAAAACCGTATCGGCGCCCCCACTTTTTACATAATCGGTTCTCGAGCCATAACTCGGAAACCTGGCAACCGATTACAAAAAGAGTCATACCATCTGAAAGGGCTTAAAGAGAGCTACATTTTCCCTTCATTACTTTTTTCCTACGACTCTTTTGGTAGAGGAAAATTTTGAAAAAACCGTATCGGAGGCACCTCATAATCGGTTATCGAGCCATAACTCGGAAACCTGGCAACCCATTAAAAAAAGAGTCACACCATCTGAAAGGGCTTAAAGAGAGCTACATTTTCCCATTCTTACTTTTTTCCTACGATTTTTTTGGTAGAACAAAATTTTGAAAAAACCGTATCGGCGCCCCCACTTTTTACATAATCGGTTCTCGAGCCATAACTCGGAAACCTGGCAACCGATTACAAAAAGAGTCATACCATCTGAAAGGGCTTAAAGAGAGCTACATTTTCCCTTCATTACTTTTTTCCTACGACTCTTTTGGTAGAGGAAAATTTTGAAAAAACCGTATCGGAGGCACCTCATAATCGGTTATCGAGCCATAACTCGGAAACCTGGCAACCCATTAAAAAAAGAGTCACACCATCTGAAAGGGCTTAAAGAGAGCTACATTTTCCCATTCTTACTTTTTTCCTACGATTTTTTTGGTAGAACAAAATTTTGAAAAAACCGTATCGGCGCCCCCACTTTTTACATAATCGGTTCTCGAGCCATAACTCGGAAACCTGGCAACCGATTACAAAAAGAGTCATACCATCTGAAAGGGCTTAAAGAGAGCTACATTTTCCCTTCATTACTTTTTTCCTACGACTCTTTTGGTAGAGGAAAATTTTGAAAAAACCGTATCGGAGGCACCTCATAATCGGTTATCGAGCCATAACTCGGAAACCTGGCAACCCATTAAAAAAAGAGTCACACCATCTGAAAGGGCTTAAAGAGAGCTACATTTTCCCATTCTTACTTTTTTCCTACGATTTTTTTGGTAGAACAAAATTTTGAAAAAACCGTATCGGCGCCCCCACTTTTTACATAATCGGTTCTCGAGCCATAACTCGGAAACCTGGCAACCGATTACAAAAAGAGTCATACCATCTGAAAGGGCTTAAAGAGAGCTACATTTTCCCTTCATTACTTTTTTCCTACGACTCTTTTGGTAGAGGAAAATTTTGAAAAAACCGTATCGGAGGCACCTCATAATCGGTTATCGAGCCATAACTCGGAAACCTGGCAACCCATTAAAAAAAGAGTCACACCATCTGAAAGGGCTTAAAGAGAGCTACATTTTCCCATTCTTACTTTTTTCCTACGATTTTTTTGGTAGAACAAAATTTTGAAAAAACCGTATCGGCGCCCCCACTTTTTACATAATCGGTTCTCGAGCCATAACTCGGAAACCTGGCAACCGATTACAAAAAGAGTCATACCATCTGAAAGGGCTTAAAGAGAGCTACATTTTCCCTTCATTACTTTTTTCCTACGACTCTTTTGGTAGAGGAAAATTTTGAAAAAACCGTATCGGAGGCACCTCATAATCGGTTATCGAGCCATAACTCGGAAACCTGGCAACCCATTAAAAAAAGAGTCACACCATCTGAAAGGGCTTAAAGAGAGCTACATTTTCCCATTCTTACTTTTTTCCTACGATTTTTTTGGTAGAACAAAATTTTGAAAAAACCGTATCGGCGCCCCCACTTTTTACATAATCGGTTCTCGAGCCATAACTCGGAAACCTGGCAACCGATTACAAAAAGAGTCATACCATCTGAAAGGGCTTAAAGAGAGCTACATTTTCCCTTCATTACTTTTTTCCTACGACTCTTTTGGTAGAGGAAAATTTTGAAAAAACCGTATCGGAGGCACCTCATAATCGGTTATCGAGCCATAACTCGGAAACCTGGCAACCCATTAAAAAAAGAGTCACACCATCTGAAAGGGCTTAAAGAGAGCTACATTTTCCCATTCTTACTTTTTTCCTACGATTTTTTTGGTAGAACAAAATTTTGAAAAAACCGTATCGGCGCCCCCACTTTTTACATAATCGGTTCTCGAGCCATAACTCGGAAACCTGGCAACCGATTACAAAAAGAGTCATACCATCTGAAAGGGCTTAAAGAGAGCTACATTTTCCCTTCATTACTTTTTTCCTACGACTCTTTTGGTAGAGGAAAATTTTGAAAAAACCGTATCGGAGGCACCTCATAATCGGTTATCGAGCCATAACTCGGAAACCTGGCAACCCATTAAAAAAAGAGTCACACCATCTGAAAGGGCTTAAAGAGAGCTACATTTTCCCATTCTTACTTTTTTCCTACGATTTTTTTGGTAGAACAAAATTTTGAAAAAACCGTATCGGCGCCCCCACTTTTTACATAATCGGTTCTCGAGCCATAACTCGGAAACCTGGCAACCGATTACAAAAAGAGTCATACCATCTGAAAGGGCTTAAAGAGAGCTACATTTTCCCTTCATTACTTTTTTCCTACGACTCTTTTGGTAGAGGAAAATTTTGAAAAAACCGTATCGGAGGCACCTCATAATCGGTTATCGAGCCATAACTCGGAAACCTGGCAACCCATTAAAAAAAGAGTCACACCATCTGAAAGGGCTTAAAGAGAGCTACATTTTCCCATTCTTACTTTTTTCCTACGATTTTTTTGGTAGAACAAAATTTTGAAAAAACCGTATCGGCGCCCCCACTTTTTACATAATCGGTTCTCGAGCCATAACTCGGAAACCTGGCAACCGATTACAAAAAGAGTCATACCATCTGAAAGGGCTTAAAGAGAGCTACATTTTCCCTTCATTACTTTTTTCCTACGACTCTTTTGGTAGAGGAAAATTTTGAAAAAACCGTATCGGAGGCACCTCATAATCGGTTATCGAGCCATAACTCGGAAACCTGGCAACCCATTAAAAAAAGAGTCACACCATCTGAAAGGGCTTAAAGAGAGCTACATTTTCCCATTCTTACTTTTTTCCTACGATTTTTTTGGTAGAACAAAATTTTGAAAAAACCGTATCGGCGCCCCCACTTTTTACATAATCGGTTCTCGAGCCATAACTCGGAAACCTGGCAACCGATTACAAAAAGAGTCATACCATCTGAAAGGGCTTAAAGAGAGCTACATTTTCCCTTCATTACTTTTTTCCTACGACTCTTTTGGTAGAGGAAAATTTTGAAAAAACCGTATCGGAGGCACCTCATAATCGGTTATCGAGCCATAACTCGGAAACCTGGCAACCCATTAAAAAAAGAGTCACACCATCTGAAAGGGCTTAAAGAGAGCTACATTTTCCCATTCTTACTTTTTTCCTACGATTTTTTTGGTAGAACAAAATTTTGAAAAAACCGTATCGGCGCCCCCACTTTTTACATAATCGGTTCTCGAGCCATAACTCGGAAACCTGGCAACCGATTACAAAAAGAGTCATACCATCTGAAAGGGCTTAAAGAGAGCTACATTTTCCCTTCATTACTTTTTTCCTACGACTCTTTTGGTAGAGGAAAATTTTGAAAAAACCGTATCGGAGGCACCTCATAATCGGTTATCGAGCCATAACTCGGAAACCTGGCAACCCATTAAAAAAAGAGTCACACCATCTGAAAGGGCTTAAAGAGAGCTACATTTTCCCATTCTTACTTTTTTCCTACGATTTTTTTGGTAGAACAAAATTTTGAAAAAACCGTATCGGCGCCCCCACTTTTTACATAATCGGTTCTCGAGCCATAACTCGGAAACCTGGCAACCGATTACAAAAAGAGTCATACCATCTGAAAGGGCTTAAAGAGAGCTACATTTTCCCTTCATTACTTTTTTCCTACGACTCTTTTGGTAGAGGAAAATTTTGAAAAAACCGTATCGGAGGCACCTCATAATCGGTTATCGAGCCATAACTCGGAAACCTGGCAACCCATTAAAAAAAGAGTCACACCATCTGAAAGGGCTTAAAGAGAGCTACATTTTCCCATTCTTACTTTTTTCCTACGATTTTTTTGGTAGAACAAAATTTTGAAAAAACCGTATCGGCGCCCCCACTTTTTACATAATCGGTTCTCGAGCCATAACTCGGAAACCTGGCAACCGATTACAAAAAGAGTCATACCATCTGAAAGGGCTTAAAGAGAGCTACATTTTCCCTTCATTACTTTTTTCCTACGACTCTTTTGGTAGAGGAAAATTTTGAAAAAACCGTATCGGAGGCACCTCATAATCGGTTATCGAGCCATAACTCGGAAACCTGGCAACCCATTAAAAAAAGAGTCACACCATCTGAAAGGGCTTAAAGAGAGCTACATTTTCCCATTCTTACTTTTTTCCTACGATTTTTTTGGTAGAACAAAATTTTGAAAAAACCGTATCGGCGCCCCCACTTTTTACATAATCGGTTCTCGAGCCATAACTCGGAAACCTGGCAACCGATTACAAAAAGAGTCATACCATCTGAAAGGGCTTAAAGAGAGCTACATTTTCCCTTCATTACTTTTTTCCTACGACTCTTTTGGTAGAGGAAAATTTTGAAAAAACCGTATCGGAGGCACCTCATAATCGGTTATCGAGCCATAACTCGGAAACCTGGCAACCCATTAAAAAAAGAGTCACACCATCTGAAAGGGCTTAAAGAGAGCTACATTTTCCCATTCTTACTTTTTTCCTACGATTTTTTTGGTAGAACAAAATTTTGAAAAAACCGTATCGGCGCCCCCACTTTTTACATAATCGGTTCTCGAGCCATAACTCGGAAACCTGGCAACCG
>CATQFL010000086.1:0-11916 GCA_956483635.1 Panzeria rudis | reverse complement strand
ATTATATATATATATATATATATTATATATATATATATATATATATATATATATATATATTATATATATAATATATATATATATATATATATATATATATATATATATATATATATATATATATATATATATATATATATATATATATATATATATATATATATATATATATATATATATATATATATATATATATATATATATATATATATATATATATATATATATATATATATATATATATATATATATATATATATATATATATATATATAGATATATATATATATATATATATATATATATATATATATATATATATATATATATATATATATATATATATAAATATATATATATATATATATATATATATATATATATATATATATATATATATATATATATATATATATATATATATATATATATATATATATATATATATATATATATATATATATATATATATATATATATATATATATATATATATATATATATATATATATATATATATATATATATATATATATATATATATATATATATATATATATATATATATATATATATATATATATATATATATATAAATATTTATGTATATATGAATAAAGTTTTTTATAAATAGTAGCAGCATATTACTTTAAGTAATAAAGATTTATAGTTAAAAATAAGTAAGACAAATCCCTCAAATATGTAAATATTCAAGCTTAAGGCCTTGTTGCTATAGCTTTTATGTATATACACTAATGTACATAAATACATAGTATATATTTAGTACCTACATTAATGTATTTACTAAATCTTGTAAATAAATAAATAAAATATTTATTTGTGACAACAATGCTGTGATTCCATACTTATTTTACATGGAACACAGAACAGGACTGACTGGTTTAGAATACCTTCTTGTAAACCTAATGACCAATATAATGTCCGTGCGAAACCAATTTTCAAAACTTGCGGATGGCATAGTTCACCAAAATTACAAAACTAGCAGTTTGCTATTTGTTTTCTCAAGTCCAATAATTTTATAAAAGCTAATAAACAATTCTTTGGTAATGAAGGGTCCGCCAAATAACTTTTTTTTTAAAATGCTATAAAAAAACTACTGAATATTTTCTCAAATTTCTTTTTTTATTTGAAAGTACAATCCTTCCGGTTAATAATGAAAAATAATATCATTCAAATGGCTGCCTCGGCTGGCCATGCAGTAGCCTACACGTTCGGTCCAATTTTTAAGCACATTATCGATTGTGTGCAGCTGTATTTCACCAATGGCTTCACGAATATTGTCCGGCTGATAATGCGATCTTCAAAAACAGTGCGCAAAACATCGAGTGTAGCTTCGGCTGTGTGGCACGTAGCGCCGTCCTGTTGAAACCAAATGTTGCCAATATCCTCCTCTTCAATTTTTGTGAACAAAAATTCGTTCAACATGGTCCGATAACGATCGCCATTGACTGTAACGGCCACTCCTGGCTCATTTTCGAAGAAAAATGGCCCAATGATGCCCCTGGACGAAAATCCGCACCGAACAGTGATTCGTTTTGGATGCGTCGGCTTTTCAATGTATGCATGCGGGTTTTCTGTGCCTCAAATGTGACAATTTTGCTTGTTTACATACCCGCCAAGATCAAAATAAGCTTCATCTGAAAAGATGATTTTTTTTGGCAAAATCGGCCTCTTCTGTAAGTCGATCGCAGGCCCACTTAGCGAAGCGAAAACGCATTGTTCAAGCGTATACACAACCAATTTCGTTTAGCGGAAGGATAAAACTAATTATCTGTCAAATCAGACATGAGCTAAGTGTTACCATTCACGAAATAAGCACTAGTTGAAAAAAACGTTAGATGGCGGACTCTTTAGTTTTTACTTATACAGAAGAAAACAATACCAAAATTATTTGCCGAGCACTTTGGCTAATACATAATTATTATAATAATTCAATTACTTACCTTTATTTAAGATTCTGTAAAAATTAAAAACTTATAACATATCTGTAACATCGAGATATAAAGGGTTAATCATGTTATCAAATAACTATAAGGTCTTACAATATTAAAAAAATATGATTTTTACATTTTTTCAACAAACATAAAAGCTTTTCAAATTGTATTTTTTAATTTTGTTAATAGTGCTATAAATTTTAAAACAAAAAAGCTTAAAACAGAAATTCCAGAATAGGTATTTAAAATACCTGTGACAAGAAATATTTTACTAAAAACCATTGAGTGATAGTTACCATGAATTCGAGAATAGCACTAATTACAGTAATTTTTCCATACAAAGATTAATGAAAATCGACATTTAACTATGAATTGATATTTAAATAGCATTGGTAAAATAAGCTCTTAGTGCTTAATTTTGTCTTGTTTTATTCTTGTTTCAGGACATTTTAAATATATTGGTAAAATAAGCTCTTAGTGCTTAATTTTGTCTTGTTTTATTCTTGTTTCAGGACATTTTAAATATATTAAAATTTTTTTTATAAAAATGTGCTTATTGTATTATTCAGCCATGTCACAGAATACCATTCCGATCGGAAGTGGTGTCAATTCCGTAAGTTGCTTCTTCAGAAAACGAAAAACGAAAATTTTTTTCGTAATCAAGCCATTTTAAATTTCAAAGTGGATAAAAAAACACTTTTCTGCTGACTTCATTTGCAGTAAATACTAACAAACGTGCATACTTTTAGGAGCGTCAAATAAACATTTGGCCATGAGCTTTCCATGTTAATAAAAAGCTCAATGTGAGCTTTGCATCTAAAAACAAGATTAAATAAACGCCTCAAGGTATAAAAATTTTATCATTGTAAAAACGAAATACAAAATAAACGGAATGTAAAGCACCAAAAATGTACTTTTTCCGAATGACAACTACGGAATCAAAACCAATCCGAACGGAATCTTTAACACGGCTGACAAAAACTTTATCATTGTGAAAACGAGATAAAAAATAAACGGAATCTAAAGCACCAAAAATGTACTTCTTCGGAATGAAAACTACGGAACCAAAACTAATCCAAACGGAATCTGTGACACGGCAGATAAGATTAAAAAAAATAGTAAAAATAAACTTTTAACTCAGGTTATACCACCTTAATAACGCTATTAAACGTTTATAAATACTGTTTTTGCGATTTTTGCTTATAATCCTTTAATATAAATTTTTTTCCGGTTATATTTATTTATTGCATCTTCTATAAAATTGAACTAACAATAAGTAATCAAATCTTAACGCTAAAATTTTAAGTCCAGCCAGTGCCAGACAAAAATATTTGTTTAAGCGGTAGGTTGTTTGGTTGTTTACGTCTCTCGTGTTCGGCAAGAATGTCCCTCCTTCTCATCCGAGTGTGGCCTCTAAAGTTAATGATGTTTCGGGCTAGGGGATTTGGGTGCAACTCAATTTTTTTTATGTAGCTTTTCACGTGTTTAGAAAACACTGTCTTAACCAGCGGCACATCTAGGTCTTTATGAATTCACTTCAGTGTGTTGAGGTATAGTTTGGTTATTTATTTGTATAGGCGTGCAGGTTTCTTTCCACAATGTAAAATTAATGTGTAGGCATTTTTGTTCGTTAATTTTTATCCTCCATTGTTTTAACCATTGTTCCAACTGGGGTAAATAATCTAGCAGTTTGCGGGTGGCTTCTTGAGGGCTTTTGTGAACACTTACAAAAGCTGTATCATCAGCGAATGTTGATATGTGTATATTAATGCTTACCGGCAAGTCAGAGGCATATAACAGATATAATATAGGACTGAGGATGCTGCCTTGAGGAACTCCGGCTTCAATGGGTTGCAGAGGGCTTTGAAAATGACCTTCTTTAACAACAAATTTTCACTCAGTTAAGTAGCTTTCTAAAAGTTTATGGATGTTTTCGGGTAGGTTTTGCTTTAGTTTATATATTAAACCTTCGTGCCGTACTTTATCAAATGCCTGAGAAACATCGATGAAGAGCGCAGAACAATATTTCTTTTGTTTGAAGGTTTTTCTAACCACATTCACGAGTCTATGTGTTTGTTCAATCGTACTATGTTGTCTCCTAAAACCGAATTGGTGGTCTGGAATGCATCCAGTACGATTCAGTATAGGTGTTAGCTTACTCATAAGTAGCTTTTCAAATAGTTTTGACATGTTAGACAACAGGCTTATAGGCCTGTAGGCCTTCGTATGATCTTTGCCTGGTTTAGGTATCATGGTAAAAATACTGTTAAAAATAAATAGAATTATCCGTTTTGCAGTATAGGGTTGCTCTAAGAGCATTTTATTGCTTATTTTATCAGCGCTTGGAGCTTTTTTCGAGTTTAAGCCCGCAATATAGTGTTCAATCTCACGAATGTTGAACCTCAAAGTAACATCTGGTATAGCGAGGACTGGTGGCAGCGCAACTATAGTATCAGACGTATTTGGAGTAAATACTTTCTGCAAGTGGTTTACAAACAGAGTACCTTTTCCAGCGTCAGTTCTTGCCCAGTGTCCATTCGAAGCTCGCAATGGAGGCTTATATATCACTGGTGTTTTGAGGCTTCGGGCTGCTCTCCATAGCGAATAGTCTGTTTGAGGTGTTGCGTCGAGCCCATTCAGAAAGTTTTGAAGAGAAGCGCTTTTTTGATATTCTGGTAGAGTTTTCAGCTGTTTAGTAAATTCCTTCAGCCTAGATTTTAGCTGAGGGGATCTGTAGCGTTGCCATTCTCTACGAACTCTTCTTCTTTCGGATAAAAGCCGTTCTACATCTGCTGAAAAAATTTTATTATATCACCAGGAGATTTGTAGTAGTAGCATTTAGAGCAGCTTGCTTAAGGTTTGCCTCAAACATTCAAATAGAGTCATCTATGTCAGCAGGCGTTTTTAATGGAATATTTTCTGGGCAATGAGCACTCAAATATTTTTGGTATTTCAACCAATTTATACGTGTGGTTGTCATCGTTAAATCACAAGTGGGTGAAGAAGTTGTATGTGAATATATAGTGACAATAGTTGGTGAGTGATCTGAAGACAAATTTAAAGATGCTTCAACTTGGATCATTTCGCTG
This sequence comes from Panzeria rudis, assembly GCA_956483635.1. Lineage (NCBI taxonomy): Eukaryota > Metazoa > Arthropoda > Insecta > Diptera > Tachinidae > Panzeria > Panzeria rudis. The sequence goes on along the minus strand of CATQFL010000086.1, from coordinate 6,872 downwards.
GGCACACCCTTATTACTCCAAAATCAATAACATCATATATTTTTCGGCCAGTAACTTGGCTGCCCACTTGATATAACATTCAAACGCATTTTTGAAATTGTGTCAAACAAAACGCGCCCCTTTGGCGTGATGGGGCGAGATCCCCAGAACGTGTGCTTAGCGTTGTAATCACCGGCGGCCAAAAAGCGTGTGCCTAATGAATTAAAAAATCTACTATATTGATTGTCTGTTATAGAGGACCTGGGAGCAGAGTAAATTGATGAAATCACCAGGTTTTGATGAAAAGCTTCAATGCAGATGTTAGTTGCTTGAAGATAGTCTTCACAATGATCACTCATTAAGTAGTGTTTTAATCGCGATTTTATTAGTATACCCGTGCCACTACAAGCTCTACCTTGGGGGTCCTTTGTGTCGTAGAGAGTATATCCGTTGATTTTAAAAAAGCTTCTAGCCTTCAAATGCGTCTCAGAGATAAGCATAACATCAATTTGTTTATCCATCATGAAGTATTCTAGTACGTTTTTATGTTGGCGGATGCCGTTTGCGTTCCAGAAACAGATTTTTAAGTTCATGGTTTTTTAATGCAGCGTGCAATAATGTAGACTGCATTTTCAACACTTCCTGCATCATGCAGGTCATGTTGGTTGTAAAAAATTTACTGTTTGTATTAAATTTTCTATTGAAGCCTTAATTCGATCAAAATTAAAAACACTGTTTTCGTTGGCAAGAGGCCCTTTTTGAGCTGTGGGCTGGTTAGACTTCAAAGCATTAGCGTATGAGAACTGGCTGTTTGGTATGTTTTGCGCTATGGGCTGGTTAGCCTGAAAAATGTTGGCGTATGAAGGCCGGCTGGTAGCTGGTTGGCGCAACTGGGGATAATTTTTATTGTCGAAAGTAATAGGTTGAGCATAGGTGTGATTACGTCTATTAGACAAAGACTGCTTAACATGTACATAGACAGGGCAGCCCCTGTATTTTGCTACACTTTTTAATTTTGGAATCATCTTTTGGCTTATCTCAATTGGCAGTGCTGTGTAGTTCACCACAGACGACACAAACGGTGCGCAACTTGCAATATGTTTTGGTGTGGCCATATTCTTGGCAATTTAGACATTGAATGGGCCCTGCTCGCTTGTGAGGTTCCTGTACGGTAACTCGTCGGTGCAGCAAATATCTTAAGCTGTAAATGGGGCGTACTCTATTATTTTTTAATTTCATATCACTTGGTTCCATTTCCACCCGAAATAGTGGTTGGGGAACTCGCTCTCTATTTTTAATGTTAGCAACATTTTTTACTTTAAAATTATTATTTAGTAGATCCACTTTTACCTCTTCTGGATGCACGTATGAATCGATGCCTTTTATCACTACCTGCGGGCCTTTTGCACTTTTCATTTGATAGGTGTAAAAACTTTTATTTTGTGTTTCAAACTCCGAAACTACTGAGCGATAATGATTTTCTTCATTTACTTGAATTTTTGTTTCATTAATTGCACCGCGTTTTATCGGGATTACGTAAAACGCCTCTTCACCGATTAATTGTACTGGCCTTTTATTTAGCTCATTTGAGTTTTTCTCTCTTAAGTATATTGGGGGCGGCTTGCTCGACCTGACAATGGTGATTTCGTCTTCGTCGTTTTGTTGAAGTGAAAAGCGATTTTCAGAAAGCGCCGCATCAGATTTACCATCTTTGGCCATTTTCTCCAATGGAGCGGGGTTTATCGATCTTGGACGTCTTTGTCTTTTTTATTATTTACCACTTTAAAATAACGATCAATACCTATTTGGATTTTCTGAATCAGTTTCTAGGGGGACACTTTCTGTCGTTTTTACTTTTTCGGCTTGTTTTTGACTCATTGTTGGCACTTGTGCGATGCTGTGAAGCTGGTATCAAAAAATTTACTTTTATATTACGGTCTGTCATAGACATTGAATTTTAGCTTACCCGTGTACGCAAGTGTAAATTTTTGCTTACTGGATTATCACATTCTGCAGCAACAACAGTAACGTAGGCATTTCTGTTGTTGTTTTGGTACTCATTTGGTACGAGTACCAAATATATTTGTTGTTTGTATGCTTACTTGCTTATGGGTTTATAATTTACTTTACAAAAAGAAATGAAAAATGTATAGGTACGTAAAATATTAAACAAAACGGTATTTGTTAATACTTTGTTGTTGCGAATATTTGTCTTTTTTTTAATTATATATTTTTATATTGTTTATTTTGTTCACAGACGGCAAATTAATGCTTGTTTCTACTTCGAGAGTAAGTTGCGAACTCAATAGAGATGTTTTAAATTTTTACAAATTATGGTAGGAACACAACTGGGACGAACGACGAATCTTCGTCCACGAATATTCGTCGCCAAAAATAAAACATGTTTGTGTATATGAATATACACGTAATAACGGTGTCGGACGAAATTCGTCATAAGCGGCGTACTCTGAATAGATTTGTTTCTATTTCTTACGCCGGCGAACGACGAACAAATCAGTACCAAGTGATCATGTTTGGTTTTAGTTTTCAAGTGGTTTAGTAAATAAAGTTACTTTTTACTTTAATTATTGTTTTATTTTTATTTTATAGTATCTTAAATAAATATAGATAATAATTAACTATAATAATTGGTGTTAGTTGTGTTTTTGTTTTTTTTTTCAAGTATGTATTATTTTTTTAATATGGTCACACTTTGCACACACAGTAAATAACTTTCTACATTATAACAGCTGTTAAGTTTTCGTCGCTATTGTGTTTCATACGACGAATTTACATAGCGATTCTTTATCGACGAATTCGTCGTGTTGGACGAAATTCGTCGTTTGTCCCAGTTGTGTTCCTAGCATTAGACTGTAATAATCCCCTTACACTGTAATTTTTTATAAAAAAAATACCCTACTTGAATTTTGTTAATTTGAACTTGAACTCAATTTCAATATGCTTATCGGTATCGCCGATATTTCTTTTTAGGTATTGGTATCGTATCGACAAGAAGGCGTATCTCTACATCCCTAATAAATTGTGTAATGACGTCGATAGTAAAAATTTTAAAGTAAACGTTGAATGTGATTTCAATTCTTATATATACAACTTTTTCGTGAAAATTGAATACGAGAATTAAATCACTTTCAAGTTGACATTAAACTGCACTCTCCCCGTGTTGGCGTCGGATTATTTTTTTCATTCCCATTTTTCTGAACACAGAGCAAACTTTTTTGGTTTGATTTTATACTTATGTATTTATGAACATGTGAAAAGCTCAAGCCAATAGCTAATTGTTTATTGATATGATTATTTCTAACATATTTGCTTGTGAATCCAAATTGATTATTAGGCTAAGGTTCGTTACGTTATATTCAGAATGAATTGGGCATGATTAATATTCCAAGGAAGTAATTATGTAAAATTAACACATGTTAACCGACGTTCTCTCATGTTATACGAATGTTAATCGAAGTTGTCTTGAGAACAGATTGTATTGGGGTTACATTACATTTGGGAGCTATTTAATATTAGAGTTCACGTCACAGTGCGTCTGCTGTGTCTGCATGGAACCACAGACGCTGGGGTCATGCAAGTATAATTGATTCTTAGGATAATCTGCCTGAGATAATTGATTATACCACCCCTAGATCATCATTTTCTAGGGGCTTCAGTTTCTCTATCTCGGAGGAAATGAGGTCCGCTGGAGGGTATCCTCCTCTCGTGGAGCACTTTGAGGCGTCTACTTTAAACACCTGGAAGTCAAGATTTCCTTCAGACTTCCGAACAAATATAGTATAATATAGGCCGAGATATCGGCCATAAAGAAGGCGGCAAACTGGCTTCGGCATCATAGGATATTTGACAGGGGTATCCGAATCTTCACCGACAGCAAAGCCGCAGTCAGGTCCCTAACAGGTGTATACACAACATCTAACCTGATCCAGGAATGCCGGGCATCCCTCAACGGGATGGCGAGACATTCAAATATCACCCTTATATGGGTGCATGGACATGGGACCAGCGCAGGTAACTGCATCGCTGACGAACTAGCTAAAAGGGGGACAACATTACCAGAGTCAGACATTGATGTCTTCTGCGGTATTCCCCTACATGCCTGCAAACAGCAAATCGAAAACCATTTTCACACCCTGGCGCAGACCAGATGGTTCAACGAACCTACTTATAGGATCTCCAGGCTGATCTGGCCTAGACTGGATTCAAACCGTACTAGGAATCTCTTAAGGCTCCAGAAAACACATCTGAAAGAAATAGTCTCAACGATCAGAGGCCACTGCAAATTCGGCAACCACGCCAAACGAATGGGAATAATGTCCCACGACTTCTGCAGAAGCTATCGGGATGAGGAGGGGGAGACGATTTTTCACCTCCTGTGCCTGTGCCGTTCACTGGAGAACCAGCGGCTGACACAACTCGGTCAGCAATCCTTCGTCACTCTATCTGAGCTGGCAACGACGAACCCTAGCAAACTTAGCCTTTTCATAAGGCGCAGTGGATGGTTTCAGCCCTGAACCATTGCCTTCTGGCAAGTGATAGCCATAACTCTTCTCTTTCTCCTCTTCACCACCGCTTTTACACCTCTACTTTATCTTCTTCCTTTCCTCTTTCTTTTCCTCTATTTACAGGTTACATAAAGGGAACAAACATGGACTCAAGTGAGCGTAAGCTGCCTGTACAACCTAACCTAACATATATAATTATAAGTAAATAGTTGGTCATTTTGTTACTTTTTCAAGTAAACAGGTACTTTTTTGTAAGGTTGGCAGTACGTTGAACATATGTTTTGTGCAACATTTTGCACCGTATTTAGCCTGTTGCTCATGGGTAGTGTGAAGTGCAAAAGTCAGTGCGAAATTATTTTCTGATTACATAGTTCTTGTTATGTTTTCTAGAAAAACTTTGCAATTACGTGCATACCTTCATTATTTTTTTTTAATTTCATTTCTCTTAAAACTACATTGTATATCTTTGCAACAATATTTCTAATATTTCTGTTTATAATTTTTGTTTTCCATTTTTCAAACTCATACAGATTTTTCAACCGAAGGAAAATATGATGAAAGTAGATGGAAGTAATCAAGATCCGATAAAAAAAAATACTGAACCTCCTCAAGAGATAGTGCTAGCTTGTCAACAATTAGCTGATGGCTTGGTTGAACGTTTAATTGAACTGGAAGATACAGATAATGAGCGAATGTTGGGTTGTATTACAACATTACATTTATTGGCAAAAGTTCGCCCGCAATTATTAGTAAGACATGCTATAACTATCGAGCCATATTTAAACATAAAATGCCATCCGTCAACTGCACCTAAATTTATATGCGCTGTAGCAGACATTCTGGAAAAGGTATGTTATATTCAATATAGTTAATAATAAAGAAATCATTAATCTGCCTGTTCATAGAAACCAATGCGGATTGGTTTGGCATAATTTTCTCCGCATAAATTGGAGTTCAGAAACCCTTTAATAAATGCTTTTAACAAAGCACGTTAAAAAATTAAAATTAATTGTAATTCAATAATACAAAAAAATAAAGTGAACAATTTTCGTTTCGATCCAATGATTTTCATATGAAAAAATATGGACAGTAGTTTTAATTTTTTCATTAAACGTCCAACAAAACCTTATGAAAAGGTGAAAACTCTTGACATTTCATCGTTTCAGTGAAAGAGAATAGGCCCTATGCTCTGGTACGTTCCCTAAGCAGTCTAAACTTTTTGTCATTATATGACCATAAAGTTTTTAATTCGGCTTTTTTGAAGTTTGGATCGGGTATGCACTGAATTCCTATTATCCTCATCGAAATTTTTTAAATCGGATCCGATATAATAACTAAATAGTTCGGAAAAGACTTTATGGTAGATATATATATATATATATATATATATATATATATATATATATATATATATATATATATATATATGTATATATATATATATATATATATATATATATATATATATATATATATATATATATATATATATATATATATATATATATATATATATATATATATATATATATATATATATATATATATATATATATATATATATATATATATATATATATATATATATATATATATATATATATATATATATATATATATATATATATATATATATATATATAATATAATATATATATATATATATATATATATATATATATATATATATATATATATATATATATATATATATATATATATATATATATATATATATATATATATATATATATATATATATATATATATATATATATATATATATATATATATATATATATATATATATATATATATATATATATATATATATATATATATATATATATATATATATATATATATATATATATATATATATATATATATATATATATATATATATATATATATATATATATATATATATATATATATATATATATATATATATATATATATATATATATATATATATATATATATATATATATATATATATATATATATATATATATATTATATATATATATATATATATATATATATATATATATATATATATATATATATATATATATATATATATATATATATATATATATATATATATATTATATATATATATATATATATATATATATATATATATATATATATTATATATATATATATATATATATATATATATATATATATATATATATATATATATATATATATATATATATATATATATATATATATATATATATATATATATATATATAATATATATATATATATATATATATATATATATATATATATATATATATATATATATATATATATATATATATATATATATATATATATATATAAAAG
>CATQFL010000085.1:91025-156295 GCA_956483635.1 Panzeria rudis | reverse complement strand
AAAATGTTTTCTAAAAATATAGTTTCGTCTTCTAAGTTAAGAATTCTATTTGCGATTTCCGTCTTGAATTTGTTTATATACTTTTGAACAGTTTTTTGTTGTATGTTTATGTGATCTGTAATGTTAGATATTTTTGTTGATATAGAAGTGCTTAGAAAAGTCAGTTCGTCTATTGCTATCATGGTTTCATTATTGCCTTTTTCTAGTGTTTGGATTTTATGAAGTATTTTTGCCTCATCCTCACTGTCCATAGGTCCGGCTACATATTTTAGTCCTTTGCCTATTGCATTTATTAGTCCTCGTTTTTGTCTAAATTTTGGTATTAAGTTTCGGATTTTTGTTTTGCATAGTTCCATGCTTTTCTTTATACTATTAAGTAGTGGTGTAACGTTCGTATAAGTATTTGTTAACCTATGTATGTTTTCTTCTAATAAATTTGTGGTTTCTATGTACTGGGTTGTATTAATAATATGTATAATTGTTGCGTAGTTGTCAATAATTTGTACGTCCTTAAGTTTGATAGGGATGTATCCATGATTATCTGATAAGTCTTTCATTTCTAACGTTTGTGCAGTAATGGTAGTAAGTATGAATGTTAACAGTAACAAAAGGGAAGGCATCTGAAAATAATAAGAAAAATGTAAAGCTTATGTTTGTTCATTGGCGTTTATTGTTTGGAATTTTTTCTTTCTTTTGATGTGGGATTTATAATATTTATGACCTTTGCTAGTCATGACATGGTCATTGTCTACTTGAGAAACTATTACCTTTCGGAATTTAGAGTGGTTCTTTCCGCCTCTTTCATCTTTTAGATATATTGGTCCTGTTTGAATATCTACATCTTCTCGGTTTTTATTCATTTTCTCTATTGTTCGTTCCTTTATTTTAATCATTCTATCCCTAATACTGGGGTATTCTTCTCTATTTATCTTTCCATTTATGAAATCTATCGGTTTTTTATTAGTAGTGGAATGGATTGTATCATTGTAATATTTAACGCATCTAAATATCTTTTCTTCTACGGTTTCTATATATTTTTGAGAATCGTGTCTAAGGATTCTGACATGTTCATTTAAAGTGTTATGGAATCTTTCTACATCTGCGTTGGATGTATGGTTATTATTTGATGTAAAGTGGATATCAATTTCTTGTTCTCGTAGATACTCTAAAAGGGGTAAGGCTTTAAAATCTAATTCATTATCAATTACAAGTTTCTTGATGCTTCCAACAACGATAAGTATTGAGCTAATGCAGTTTTAAATTCTACCCATGATCTATTATTGATACTTATTGCTTGTGCGTACTTAGAGAACTTGTCGATAAACGTTAGAAAAAGCTTCTTTTCCAAACTGTAGTATACATCTGCGTGTACTATTTCACCAGGGTTTTGTGGGGTTTCTGTTATCTTAAATTTTTGTTTTATAGGTCGTCGCTCGTACTTTTCTTTATTACATGTGTCACAATTATTTTTAAATTGTGTGATGCGTTTTTTCAATTTAGGATGATAAATCTTTGATTTAAGTTCCGCAAAGTTTTCGTTTATACCTCTATGGTTATTATTTTTATGTTCTTTTTCTAATTTTGCAGTGAGTTCGTTTTCATCAACAATGTCCTGTAGGATTATCTTACTTCTATAAATTTTAAATTTATTATTATTGAAGAACTTGGCTACAGTTTCTTTAAATTTCTCATATAACGTTTCGTTTTCTATTACTACCGTATTAATTTTTTCAGGATCGAAGTGGTTTTTCAAAAGAGTTATTAGTGTTGATTCATCAAAATTCTTATCAGAAATAATTTTTCTTTTGTTCTGAAATATAAATTCGGTTTTTATTTTTAACGAACCAGAGGGTATTTGCTTAATAATGTATTGTCGTTTAAAGAAGTTTAGTGGAGTATTTACTTCTTTTATGATTTCGTTTCCTTGCATTAAGTTTACCTCATTGTTCTCTATTTCAATTCGGGATAATGTATCAGCATTGCCGTTTAAAACTCCTTTCTTATACTTAATTTCGTAATCGTACTCTTGTAAACGCAATCGCCACCGCACCAGCTTAGAATTGGGTTCCTTGATTGAAAATAGCCACGTTAATGGTCTATGGTCGGTTTCGATCAGAAACTTCCTTCCAAACAAGTATGGTCGGAAGTGTTTTGTTGCCCACACTATTGCGAGGAGTTCCTTCTCTATTGTACTATAATTTTGTTCTGATCCGTTTAATGTCCGGCTTGCGTAGCTTACAGGGTGACTGTCTTGCGAAAGAACAGCTCCTAAAGCAAAGTTACTTGCGTCTGTTTGCAATATGAATTTTTTGTTAAAATCAGGATATATTAAAATAGGAGGACTGATTAGAAGTCTTTTAAGGGTTTCGAAACTCTCTATATATTCTGTATCATTTATATTTAGGCCACGTCCTTTTTTAAGTATTTTGTCATTGGTCTAGCTATTTTCGAGTAGTCCTTAACAAACTTCCTATAATATCCCGCTAGGCCCAGGAATTGCTTAATTTCTTTTTGGGTTTTCGGTAGTGGAAATGTTTGCACACAAGCGATCTTTTCTGGGTTAGGTTTAATACCTTCATTGGTAACAACATGTCCCAAAAAATTCGTTGACCTTTTCATAAATTCACTCTTGTCGAGTTGTATCTTTAAATTCACTTCCTTTAACCGTTGAAATACCTTTACTTAAGATTCTGTATGTTCTTGTAAAGATGTTGAAAATATTATTATATCGTCTAAATAGACGAGACATATTTTATTAATAAGGTCGCCTAAAACATTGTTCATTAACCTTTGGAAGGTTGCTGGCGCTGTTTTCAGGCCAAAGGGCATGCGTAGAAATTCGTAGTGCCCGCCTTCCACGCTGAAAGCTGTTTTGGGGATATCTTCACTACGTATTTCAATCTGATGGAAACCTTTAGCTAAATCCAACGTAGTGAAGTATTGACATCTTCCTAGTTTTTCTAGAATTTCATCAATATTTGGGATAGGGTATCTATCGTCCACTGTTTCTTCATTAAGTTTTCTATAATCTACGACCAGCCTCCATTTCTTTTTGCCGCTGGCGTCCATTTTTTTTGGAACTATCCAAACAGGTGCAGAGTACGGAGAATGGCTGTGTCTTATGATTTTTTTGTCTAGCATTTCCTTAATTTGTTTGTTTACCTCCTCTTTGTGGATATAGGGGTATCTATATGTTTTTGCCGCGATAGGAATATTATCCTTTGTACGTATTTCGTGCTTAATTGCGTTAGTAAATGAGAGGTCGCTATCCTCTGTATAGAATATTTTCCTATATCTTTTTATAATGGAAAGAAGTTTTCCTCGTTCTTCTGTATTGAGGTGTTCTATGCGGATTTGGTCTTCTATCGATTTGGTTCCATTTTCTTTTTTTTTCTTGGATACTATTAATATAAAAATTTTCTGTATTTACTTCAATGGTATCTTTTGATTTCAAAAATACTCTTTTTGGTATGTTTCCTGACACATTAACAAGGGCTTGTATCTTTGAATTATCAACTTCATATATCCCTTCCAAAACTTCTATATTCTCATTTTCTAAAATAGTTTGAGGATTATATATTAGACCTTCTTTTTGTTCGACGGGTAAGGTAACTTCATGCAACCCACGTTTTTCAAAATAAAATTCAATAACGTCATTGTCATATTTTATTGGAATATGTTTTCCATCAATATCCAACAAATTATCTCTTAAATTTATTATTATTTTAAATTCTTTCAGTATATCATTTCCTATCAACCCATTGTACTGGTCATGGAAAGGACAAACTAGAAATTTAATTTTCCTCTCAGAATTTTCACTAAATTCCTTAAAGACTGGAATAGAAACTTGTTCTTTAATTTTTATATGGTGCTGTAGAGTTTTTAAGTTAATTTCGTCACAAGGTATTTTCCATTTTGGATTACAAATCCCAGGGTTTATTATCGAATGTGTAGCGCCTGTATCGATAATGAATTTTAAATTTTTTAATTTAGTTTTAATTTCTATATAGGGTAATTTGCCGTGGAGGCTATTGACTGAAAATTTTCGTGTGTTTGAGTGTTTTGGATCATATTAATATCCATTGGTTCTGAGTTTTGTTGTTCAGGTTGTTGATAGTTAGCACCAGAGTTATATTGAAGGTTAGTCCTATTTTGATTATTTTGGTAATAGTTAGGGTTAGTGTATGTTCTTTGTCGATTGTTTTGGGGATAGTTGGAGTGGAAATTGGATCTATGTTGGAAATTTGTATATCTCTTTTGTTTATTATTTTGGGAATAGTTGTCGGGTCTATATTGAGGATTTGTTTGTGTCGTTTGTTTATTATTTTGGTAATGGTTATAGTTTCTTGGCTCATTGTTTTTGTCATGAATGTGTGTCTTTTCGAGTTTGTTACCAAAATAGGCGTATCCTGATTTAAAAAGGATTTCAAAGGCGTCTTCGAGGGTACCAGGGTTCCTACAAGCTAAAATTGTTCTCATAGGCTCTGGGATTTTTTCTTTAAATATATTGAGGGCAGATTTCATATTATTTTCAGCGACTTGCTGAGCTCCAGCATTCGAGCCCAATATCATATTAATTTTATTGTTCAAGCTCCTCAAGCGGTTTTTAATTTCGTTATAAAAATCTATGGTAGTTGTCTTGAACACTACTGATCTTAGCCTATCGTACAGTTCCTCTATACTAAGTTTTTCACCAAAATTGTTAACTAATACATTTTTTATGTCTGTCCATGACTGTACGTGGAAGTTTATTTCGATTATTTCCCTTGCTTTGCCTAGTAAACGGCTTTTAATCAAATCAGAAAATACTAATTGTGACATTGTGTTAGAACAGGATAGATTCGGTCAACTAAATTTAGAAAATTGTAAAGGTCCTTTTTGTCTCCGTAAAATTCTGGTAGAGATTTTAGATATTTTAAGGGATCTATGGTTATTGAAGGTGCTACTGGTTGCGACATTTTTATATGTATTTAAGCGAAAGATTACTTATGTGTTCTTTTCCTCAGTCTTCTAACTATTCGAGGTCTAGGGCTATCAATCTGTCTGATGGGTACGTATTCGTCAGTAATGTAACCGTCGTTCGAGTCGAATCCTGAATCGGAAAAATAGTCTGACTCGGAGTCGCTCATATAATATAACTTAATCTAAGCTTACTTTTACTTTGTGTTCCAACGATGTTTTGTTACAGTTGTATATTGTCCTTTTCAAGTTGGTGTTATTAACGATGTTTTGTTACAGTCCTTTTCCAGTGTAGTTGTATCCTGTCCAAATCCGGAAGGTTATAGTTGTTTTTTGTTGTTGGAGATTATTATTCACAATTACTATTAAGGATTATTCCTTGATTATATAAAAGGGTATATATTTTTTGTTGGTGATCAATCCTTTTTTTGTTATTAAGGATTATTCCTTTATTATATGAAAGGGTACATATTTTTTGTTTGTGATCAATCCTTTTTTTTTGTTATTAAGGATTATTCCTTAATTATATGAAGGATATTTATATATTTAGTTGGGGATTATTCTTCACAATCTTTTTTTTTTTTTTGCTTATTAAGGATTATTCCTTAATTATATGCAGTATATATATATATATATATATATATATATATATATATATATATATATATATATATATATATATATATATATATATATATATATATATATATATATATATATATATATATATATATATATATATATATATATATATATATATATATATATATATATATATATATATATATATATATATATATATATATATATATATATATATATATATATATATATATATATATATATATATATATATATATATATATATATATATATAATTTTTTGTGTTGGGGGTTATTCCTCACAATGCTTTTTAAGGATTATTCCTTAAAGATATTTATATATATATTTTTTTGTTTTCTTTGGGGATTATTCCTCACAATCCCATCCTCATCGCTAGAAAAATACAAAGTGATTGGATTAAAAAAAAAACTAATTATTTTTTTTTATCACTTTATTTAATTGAATCAAAGTTTATGACTGATCTATTTAGTAATTTTCTTCTATTTAAATACAAAATAAATGCTTATTCGATAATAACAAAAATATAAGAATCAGTTTTTAATAATTATTGTCAAGTAAAAAATAAAATGCTTAAAAATTAATTCTTAAGAATTATTGCTAAATAACCGAAACGTTTTTATTTATTTTATTACAGCTTAAAATTAATTTCCGAGAATTGTTTTAATTACAAATAATTCTGTTATTGTTTTTGATGACAAGCATTTTTGGATGTTATTTGGGTGTCAGTGGATTTATGTAAGAAATGTGACTGCAGAAAAGTGAAAGTATTAAATGTATAATTATGTTATGTATGTTTGTATGTATGTTCATAGAACGGAATTATTTATATAATGGTTTTATTAGGGGTTACTATAACTGTTAAGCTCAAGCCTAGGATTGTTCGTTTTTATTTGTAGGGCTTATTACCCGGATTCAGTAGGTGTTTACCTTAAAACAGAAGCCTAAAAATAAATGTATATAGGTTTTTTTTTGTTAAAGACTACGAATTAGAACTAGGACGTAGGACACGCCACATACTGACGGCAGTTCGTCAAACCTCAAGCGGAGTAAAATAATATTTTTATAAATTTAAACATTTTGTAAAAAAGTAGTTGCTAATTTATATTTAATAAATTTGTAAGTTTTTATTTTTCTTCAATTGCTTATTGCGCCGGAAGAAATGTAATTATGAATAAAACTTTGTAAACTATGATTTTTGTTTATAAAATGAAAAGAAGGCTTTTGTTTTAAAAGTAATAGGATGGTGATGTAAGAAAAAGGGTAAGATTTACGTTAGGGGGTAGCTGAAAGATTTGGCAAAAGTTACCAAAGGTTGAATCCCGAAGGGATTTATTAGGGTGGGATATGCCAAGACTAGTTTGACATCTACTAGTCGAAATAAAAATCTTGGTATGTGAGAAAACTAATGAAGCGAGTATAGTGTATTGGTTCCTTTATTTTGTTATTTTTTTCAGTAACTCACTTTCGACCTTCTTCCTTTTTTAAATGTTTTGCTCGCATTCCATCTGCGACCCAGCTGGCATGAATTTTTTTGCTAGTAGCTGAAAAAGGCTGATTGGTTTGCAAGAACACCAACCCAAGACGGCGAGCCCCAGCCGGAGCATACGCCAGCATGCCAGCGCTGCCAACAATCTTGCCACATCAACACTTCTGTGTTCACTTCATTTCCGATACCATGTACTTGTTTGATGCTATGAAAAATTGCAGGTGGACACCCTATTTGTAGACAAGTTCACCATTTGATATAACACAAAGTCGCGTTGGTTTTGTAATCTCGTACATAAGATCTTTGCATTGAAGTCGGGTTTTTTACATATGTAATTATATTTATTACAGAGTTAACTACGAATGACAGGTCTTTATTGTAAGAAGTCTTTAAGTAGGAATGAAAACAGATTCAAAAGGTACAGTTTTTTCTTGAAAAACCTGTAACAATAACTATGATGATCATATATAATGAATTATTATCGGATATGATATATTTAGCTCTAAAAAATAGAAAACTACAAACTGGCAAAATTTTTTAGAAAACACAATGTTAACACAGAAACAACTTGGGTAGAATACTGCAGAACAGAACAAACGAAACAGACTTCCTAGATAAACAAGGAGTGTACAAATTAACTTGCACATGCCAACACAGTTATATCGGACAAACTGGAAGAAAGATAAAAACAAGATTTCGCGAGCACATGAGATACTACAACAAGAAACTGAGAGAACCAGGAATAACACCAGAATCGAATTTCGCAAACCATATATACGACAACAATTGTACACCAGGACATGTTAGAAAAACAGTTAAACTATTACATTCACAATATAAAGGACGGCGACTGAACGTATTAGAGAACATGGAAATATACAAGCAAAAAATATTTGACGGAAGAATAATAAACCAACAAATAAACACTGCTTCAGACGTAATATTTGAACCGTTAAAATATTTTTATACAAAAGAAAACAATAGTCCAGGCAACGTATTGGCATATGAACAAGACAAAAGGATTACCCAGAAACGTACAATTACGGATTATTACCTATGTATGGACAAAAACAACTGATAACTAATAGAGTAGATTATAAACCATTGATGTTCAGCCCATACAACAATTGTTTGAAAAAAATTCATACACATTTGTTACGCTCTTTTAAAAACTCATTCATTCATCGTTGAGCAAGCGACGAAAACACATGCGTCGGAGTATCGTCATTTTTTTCAGGAATTTATTAAGCATTGTTGTTGGTTTTTGTTGAACAAAGCACAGTAAACACACACGATTCAATTACAATTGAACACACAAAAAACAAAGTAAAAAAAATAAAAGCTACACGTCTACGAAATGAGATGTGAACGGTATTTTATGATAAATGATGCTTTTCATAACATTCAATGCCTTTTATGCTACAAAATATTTAAGGCTGGAAATGAAAACGTTTTGAAAATACATTTTTATTCATATCATTATGAAATTTGTTTTAGGTGTTTGCCAATATGTTTGCTGGGAGTTAGGGTTGCGAGAGCGAGCGCTAATACATCTCATTTTTATTTTTGATCATCTATGTTATAAACCAAATATTAAACACAAACATAATAGTAAGAGAAACAGGTAGCAGGTAGAGCCACACAAAAGCATATAGAGGCGAGAGAGAGAGAGAATACAAAAGGGATCAAGGAAGGAAGTTAGGTATACAAACGAATTATAAAAGAAACAACGTACAACAGTAAAACGATTTCGTATTCAATAGAACACTGAAGATGGCACATAGCCGAAACAGGTCTGTTTACAAACCAAATTTGACGTGGGATGACGGAAAATCGTTCCAAATTCAAAAAAACACCGTCGGAAGAAAAACACAACACTCAACAAAAAAGTCTGAAAAATTTTTGTTTTTAGTGGACTTAATTTTTCTAAAACGATTAGTGTTAAATCGGCTCGATTTACAGAACAGGCAGGTATATAGCAACTTTTTTAAATAAAACTAAAATTCAGTGATTTTTTCAAGAATCACGCGTTTTTTCACTTGTTTCAGTGCTTTTTGAAATCTTAAAGTTGACAACGCTGTCGATAACGTAATAGTTTTAATACAAATTTGGTACCCGCTAAGAAAAGTCAAGCGACGACAAATGTCAAAATCAGTCACTTGTATTGTTGATGTCGTCAAATAAAAAAGTAAAACAATGAATTTAATAATTTATTAATAACACTAAAATAAAGTTAAATAATAATAATAAAGTTAAATAATAACAATACATAATAAAAATAAAGTTAAACAAATTAGTCTTAGAAGTTTTATAACCGAAAAAATTAAGCTGGAGGTGTGGTTTGAGTTGATTGAAGGTAGGCCAGCATTTATTTGAGAGTTTTGCCTCATTGCTTGATTTTCTGCCTGTAAAGCTAATAAAATACTTCGAGCAATAGCTAAATCGATTCAACTTTGGCTTGTAAATTTGCTACGGTTGCATTTAAATGTCTGTTTAATTCTGCTATATAATTTTTTTGGTCCAAAACGGAAAACAGATATGGGAATCGAGATCCTCGTAACTGGTTTCAACAAAAAAATTTTATAAATCAGATAAAGAAATGCTTTTTTTTATTGTGTCACAATATTGAAGCATACATACATATGTAAGTATGCTTTTTGTTTACATTTGTAGTAACCATGGTAGAATAATAGAACAGGTTGCCGCATAACTAATACAACTGTACACTTTGGGATAGAAAATGTGAAATATTAATAGAGAGGGTATGTGTGTGTTTGTATAACAGGAGCAGCAAACATGTGTGTGGTATTGTGTGTGCAACGTAGTTATTTCACATATGCACAACATTTGACAGTTCGTACCATAAAAAAGCTAATAAAAAAATAATCAGCTGGCGTTCCAGGGCTACCTTGTATATTATTCTACCATGGTAGTAACTTTCAGCCAGGCCCACGATGATTTTCGTTTTCGAGTTGTTGCATACCTAACGAAAAACAGCTGATTTGCGGCCCACTAACAACATTTATCTCGACAAGTCGACAAGAAAACGATAACGTAAGACTCTACATACAAATTTGCGGCCCGCTAAGTAAAAACATATGGTATCTAAGAGAAAACAAATGTCAAAAAAGTCACTAATTTTTTTATTAGCGACCAGTGAAGTCCAATTTGAAAAAAAAAATTAATTTAAAAAAAATGGAACAATCTAAATGGTAAGTAATATATTTTTTACATTTACATACATTTGTACATACATATATGCATATAAATGTATAAATATATATGTATATGTTGTTAAAAAAGTGGTACTTATAAATATTTTATATTGCAGCATTAAGAAGTCTACACCAGGACAATTACAAGCTCTAGGTGAACATATGGAGCAAAATCCGGAGTTCGCTAGAGGCCTTTTTGTATTTGGAAATAGTAGGATGTCCCTTGAAGAGCAGTGGAAACTACTAACAACCAAATTAAATGCTATGGGTCCGCCTCTACGTTCTGTTGTTGAGTGGAAGAAGGTAAGTAAAATTGCATGTTTTAATACTTATGTAAGTGTGTACATACGAGTACATTAACGAATATTTTTATAGACCTGGGCTGACTTGAAATCCCGAACAAAAAAAAGGTAGCGGAAAATAAAAAAAATATGAATGCAACTGGTGGTGGCCCGTATCGTATGAACCAGTTGTCTTCAATTGAGGAAATAGTTGACCGAACTCTGTCGCTTTCCAAATCTGCAGCACCAAGTGGGGATGTGTTTGGGTGCTCAGAAGCACACTGTTCGCAGACTATTGACTCAATAGATGACTGCTTCATAGCGCTTACGGATTTGCCACCAAAGACTAGCAAGTCAGTTGCAGTAATTACTCCCACCAGGCAACATCAAAATAAAGGCACTGAAAAAAACCAGCCACAACAGCAAACTCAACAATAGAAGAGTTTTGAGGGCAATGGAGAAAATGTTTTTTTTACCATCATCTTCAAAAAAGAAGAAAGTGCTGGTAGCTGGAAATCAACATGCCCTAATTTCACAACAGTTGGCAGCCAGTGAAAAGTTAGCTTCAACGTCGCAAGAGCAGGTTGAAGCTACGAAAAACTTGGTTGTTGCCGTAAATCGAGTGGCAGAAGCAGTGGAAAAACAATCAGAAATCCAACTAAAAATGCTGCAGGCAATTGAAATTTTAGCAAATAATTTAAAGTAAGTGCCTAAAACAGCCTAAATAATAATTAAATTTTTTATATACGAGTACTTTTGATCTCAAATATTTGCCAAAGCTTTACTTAGATATGTATATGAATTAATATTTAAGTATTTTTATTTGTTTTATATATATATATATATATATATATATATATATATATATATATATATATATATATATATATATATATATATATATATATATATATATATATATATATATATATATATATATATATATATATATATATATATATATATATATATATATATATATATATATATATATATATATATATATATATATATATATATATATATATATATATATATATATATATATATATTAGGGATGTAACGATACGCCGTTTTGCCGATCCGATACCGATATTTAAAAATAAATATCGCCGATACCGATTCCGATACCGATACGAATATTGAAATTGAGTTCAAGTTTAGATTAACAAAACTCAAGTCCAATTTTTTTATTATACAAAATTACATTGTAAGAGAGAATATATAAAATTGATTTTAACCCAGTATAAAAAATTTGAAGTAATTTTTAAGGAGCTACATTTTCTTTGCTTCAAAAAAATCTATATTAAAAATATGCAGAGAATTAGTAGAAAACCAAGAAAAATTTTTTAATTCCTTTGTAATTTTAAAAAATACTCGCCATGCTTTTTAAAAAATCGATTTTTTAAAGAACATTTATCAACTAATATTCTTCTAAATAACTTAATAGCTTAATTATTAAAAGTCTTCAAAAAGTTTATATTTATTCACTTAAATTTACATGAAAATAAAGTTTTGAGTTTAAATTCGCATAAAAAAAAATTGTGAAAATGGATAATTTTTTATCCTTTTTCCTTGAGGAAAAGCCATTATAGAACACCGAAAAAGAAATTTGTCCTAGCATCGCTTCCAATTCGGTGATTGGTAATCGAAAAACAGAACTTCTTGCAATGGCAAGGATATGTAAAACTAATTAGAAATTATCCAAATTTGCAACGCTTCCGGATCGCGAATTCTACATTTTAATGACTTCTTTGGAGTGTCTTTTTTTGCTGGAATAAGATTTAAAAAACAACGACTTGAATTTGAATTCATGGTAAAATTAACAAAAAATAAATATTTTTTTTTTACAAAATAGCAGCATAAAAGATTATTAATTTCTAAAATTGATATTAATAAGATTTAAAAAATAACGAAGTGAATTTAATTCATGGTGAAATTGAACAAAAATAAATTATTTGTTAAAAAAAACTCTGAAAAAAATTTTAAAAGTATCGTCGTATCGACAGTAAAATATCGCCGATACCGATGTATCGGAAAATCTGAAGTATCGCCGATATATCGGTATCGGTATTCGTTACATCCCTAATATATATATATATATATATATATATATATATATATATATATATATATATATATATATATATATATATATATATATATATATATATATATATATATATATATATATATATATATATATATATATATATATATATATATATACATATATATATATATATATATATATATATATATATAATAATTTAAATTTATTTACTTTTTTTTGAATTAACAAATTATTTTATGATAAATTTTTTTTTATTTTATGCAATATTATTTAAGAAATGAATTTATGGAAACAAAAATATAAAAATGTAATAAAATTAACTAAAATGACAAAACTGTTAAGAAAATATGATCGTTTTGTATGGTGTTTGAAATAATAAGAGGTAAGAATAATAATAATAATAATGAGAATAATAATTAAATAAATTTACAAATTAATTGCAATGTTACGTCGAATTGCAACAGCAGCCGTTTCTACTGGGTCATAAGCGTTGTATGCATCATCTTCGGAATCTATGTTAGCTTCCAAATGTTGAAGTGCTTCATCAAAGCATTTATATGTTATGCACATATTGTGGACAGCGCAACAAGCATTTATGATTTGTGTTGCTTTTTCGGGGGTGTAGTGAAGCCCTCGTGAGCCAAGAATACACCGAAACCGATTTTTGAGCACACCAAAACAACGTTCAACTACATTTCGTGTGCTTGTATATTTTTGGTTGTACAACCTTTCATACACATCTGTTGGGTTTCTAAATGGCGTCATCAGGAAGGGCTTTAATTTATAACCGCTATCCCCTAAAACAACATAATAAATAAATGAGTATATAAACATATTCTATATACTTATGTATATATTACCTAGAATCCACATATTTTTTCTTCCGGTTTCAAATTGATTTTGTAATTTGTGGTTAACGACGCTGTACTCCCATATGAATGAATCGTGGTTGGAGCCGGGATACCTAGCATCTACAAACATTATCCTCATTTTGTAATCACATATCTAAAAATAAAAAAAGTTTATTAAAAACTATAACGATATTAGACTACCCATATATTTACCATCATTGCATTTAAACTGCAATAGCCCTTCCTATTGAAGTACAAATGCTTAACTTCATCTCCCGGAGTTTTTATGCGAATATGTGTTCCATCAACACATCCTAACACACCTGGAAATCCGAAGCGTTCAAAGAATTTTTGGATGACTTCCTGTTCCTCATTAGGTGCAGGCATTTTAATCCACTCCGGACAAATGAAACTTGCAAACAGCTTAAGGCATTCGTTTATAATTCTATAAACCATTGCTTCACCTGTTGACGAAACACTTTCATTTCCAAGCGACCTCTGGTAACCTCCAGTTGCTAGGAAACGTAAAAACGTTGCCAACTTAATATCAGGCCGAACATAAGTGCCACGGCTTCCTTGTACCCATTTGTTCTGCAATTTTTCCAGTATCATAACAAATATATCTTTAGATACTCGAAAATTTGCAACAAATCCGAAATAATGCAAGGTTATATATGATTATAGTTAATGCATATAAAAGAACACGGCTTCAGTTTATAGTATATGTATTTATATACATGTACATACATACATAATTAATTATTTACTTACTGGTTTGTCGTCAGGTCCAAAACATTTGTAGCATCTCGAAGTTGTCTTCGAGGTATTTCTACCGCCTCTTCATCATCACTTAAAAAATATACTGCCACCGATATTTCCATCGCACTTTATAAAAAAAAATTTTGGAACGTATAATTTTCTGTTTATAATATTTTTGTTTATTTTGTTTTTTGTTTACATTTATGTATATTTCTATCGCACTTTATAAAAAAATAAAAATTTTGGAAAAGTTTTGCTTAAAATTTTCTGTTTATAATATTTTTGTTTATTTTTTTTTTGTTTATATTTCTTCTGTCATTAAGCACATCGTAAAGTACTGTAGAGTTGTAATTTTAAAACTACATTTTACTTGTTTTAGCGATTTTTTATTTAAATAGCCGATTAATTTCTGAATTTATTATTTATTATATGGTAACAATAATATTTAAATGGCTTACGTTGCACACGTAAGGCTAAGCGAACGATAAGTAGATAGATAGTGGGCCTCACAGACGAAAAAAAGTGAGTGACTGAGACGACTACTCGAACGAGTCGAAAGCAGTTAGTGGGCCTGGCTATTTAATTAGCGTAGAGTTGCATTTTTTGTGGTACACTTTTCACATTTCAGCGCCTTTTATTTTCAAAGTAGCGTTTTATTTTTGAAATCTTTGATGTGGCAATATGTTAATGTCACAATGAGTAAATGCATTACGTGAACAACGTAAAGCTTGACGACCGACAAGTCGATAATTAGTGGGCCGCTCAAACGAACTATAATGAGTGACTTGTCGTCAGTCGATCGAGTTGCCGATCGACATCGTGGGTTAGGCTGAAAATTTCAATTCATAATCTTGTTCGATTTTTTTTGTTGGAAAATTTCAAGTACATTTCTTGTTAATTTCTTGTTATTAATTGAAAATTAAAAAAAAATGTCAACTAAGAGTAGAAATACAACCTCACGGCTGCGGTCCCGGTTTCTCTTTTACAGAGAAACCGCATATTATATGAACTGCGGTGGAGGTTGCGTTTATTTTTCATGTTATTTCACACATTTCGCACTTTTTTTTGGTTAAAAACTATAAAAAACTGTTGCTTCATTTAAAAAAATTGAAATACAAGAAAACTTTGTATTTTTTGTTCTGTTTTCAAATTTTGATCTGTATTTATTATTTTCTTCATATATTGTTTTTCCTCCTTCGTAGTCATTCACAGCAATATATTAAAATTTTAATTTTTTTTTGTTCACAAAAACATGAAAATTGTTGCTGACTATGGCAACAATTTGAAGAGAGTAATTTAAAAAATGAGAACTTTAGGCAAAACGCAAGGAAATTAAAATAAATTCTATTTTCATGCGGTTTCTTTGGAAGTTTTAAATTATCAAATATTCATATAAAAAAAGAAACGTAGCCGCAATCATGAGATTGTATTTCTACTCTAATTTCGTTTACTTGTATATACGAATTTTTTATAGGTTGTAATCTAAACATTATTTTACTCAATTCTTCGGATTTTTTAATCAAAGCGCATATTCATTTCTTTCTGTGTATTAAGTAATTATTTTTAGATTTTAGTGCATTATCTGCATCATTATTATGTTTCATTACAATAAAACCATTTACCTTAAAATGTTTATTAAACAATTTAATTTTTGTTAAGCTATGTACAGACGATTGTCAGATCTTACAATATTGTAAATAAAATGTGCTAAATATTTCTTACAATCGTGTGAACTGAAATTTTTTGTCTGACAACGTCGGCAGAAAAAGCATTGTCAGTCGATTTTAATACTACCTGCTGACAAAAAATTGTCAGACATCTCACAATCGTGTGAACACATCGCGTTGCCATTGTGAGATTATTGTCAGACATTTTTCAATTGAGTAGTCCACTTGCAAACACCGCTAAGTTGAAAAAAATAAAAATTCACTAAAAGCCACCATTTTATTTGTTGTTTGAAGTTTTAATCGATTTTCTACAAATTTCAATATATTAACATAGCGATGTTTGCAAGTGGACTACTCAATTGTCATATGTGCCAACTTTCTGCACTTGACAATGGCGTCATTGTCAGAGACTTCTTTATATTGGCAGCACTGCACACATCTTTTTGATGTGTAAACATCTATACGCTAGGGGGTAAAAATCTTTTTCACAATACAATCACAAATTTTGAGTAAGATTAATCTTATTATAACGCGGTGTGAGCTGTGTATGAGGATTTTAGTGTAATCATACGGACAACAAGAAGTACAGAGAAACTTAACAGCTGCATAGAAATACACTAACACCGGCAAAGGGAGTCTCAAGGTCAAACTCCTGCAGTAAGGTCGTACGCTTGTTGGTTGGTGCTGTGTTGCCGTGTTTTTGAATTGAGTGAGTATTTCGGCGCTGCCATTTTAGATTTTTGCCGGGAACTTTTGGGATTTAGGGGATTTTGTGTCAAGTTTTTCGGGATTCAGACCCGGTTTGTCTCGGATTTTGAACCCAGGTTTTTTGAAAAAAAACACCTGTTTTTCGGTTTTACCGAATTTGTTGCTGAACTTGATGCGATATTTGGCTGACGGTTTATTGACTGCGTTTGTCTTTGACTGTTGGCTATTTGGCTGTTTAACTGTGGTAATTCCAACCATTTTGTACGGGTATATTTTTTTATTTATTTTTTACTTTTTTATGTTTGTACACGCATAACTCTGTCATTTGTGAACCGATTTTTAAAATTCTTTTTTTTTTTTTTTGGAAAGGGTTTGCCTGCAGTTTGGTTCCGAAAGTTTCGAAAGTCGGATGGGGAAAATTTGCTCCCCCCATGCATAACTCTGTCATTTGTAAACCGATTTAAAAAATTTTTATTTGATTTGAAAGGGTTTGACAAAAATTGGTCCCAAAATTTTTTGTCGCAAATCGGAGGGGGAAATGCATATAAACACCATCTAGTGCGCAATAGGAGCTACTAATTTTCACTAACATATAATTGTGCTAGCGCTGTACAGTTGGAAAACCATTGCTGTAAAATAACTACATGCGCTACATTTCACTAAACAGCTGATTAATAGCTTGTCGACCGCAACCATGGTGAAATAAGTAAACAGGTGACCGCATAAGGGAAACAAATACAACAATACAACAAAAAAATAGATGATGCTTGTCAAAAATATATACGAGCTGGACTTGGATTATGCACAAAACTAGCAGAGCAAAAAATAATCAGCTGACGTTATGCTGCTACCTGTATACTTATTTCACCATGACCGCAACAAATACAAAATAATAAAATATTTTACAAAACACCAACAAAAAAATTATAACTCTGAACATAAAAAAAATGTTTCATTACTAGATGTTTACACATCTCCCCTGTGATCGGACTCACATTATTATTTTTTTAAGCGAAAAAGGAAAATAAAAATAACTATGCAGCTAAAATAGTTAAAATTGCTTCTATATGTTTAATACTAATTTATATTTTCACTTTTTAAGCGTAGTATGCAGCTCTGAAGGAAATTCAGGCTGCCATCAGAAGTATGTGTAAAAAAACCAAACTGAAATTCAGGTTGGTAAATTTCTTAAAGAAATTTCCGTTTACTAGTACGCAGTTCCAAAAGAAAAGTACACGGAATTTTGGCATTTATTGTCTATTACAGGCATGCTATAACAATAAGTGGAGAATTTTTTCCGTCAACTGAAACAAAAATTAATGTTCAGACAATTGTTTGGTCACGGAATTTTTGACATTTCTAGTTTTTCGTACATTATAATTAATTTTTAGTGTTTTTGTGTGTTGTAAATTAAAAAATATATAAATTTGTGTATGAAAACAAAATTCTGTATAAAATTCCACACGATTATTTTTCCGTGTAGAAATAAATGCAAAACTCCAAACCTGAATTTCAGTGAGAACTGTATACTACGCTTTAAAGTGAAAAGAGCACAGGTTATAAATAATTGATAATATCTGTCAAATGATCTTAGTCTCGCAGCGCCAAACAACATGTCTGATCATTTTTGCATCTGACAATCGTGTGAGCTGCCAATTTTATTACTGACAATATTGTCAGATAAATTTATGGTAAGACAATTATCTGCCAATAAATTGTAAGCTTTTCTAACAACTTTGATACAACCGTGTGAACTAACAATATACCTTGTGCTGACAATTTTTTATTGTCATAGCCACAGAATATGGAACAGAATACTCACTTTTGACAGCTGAAAAAGGTTGTTCTCATGTGCTATGCAGTTTTAAGCGTGGTACTTTGTTCATCATTTAGTGCGAACTGCTGTCAAAAGTTCATATACAAAAAATAGTCACGAGTTTCGCATGAAAAATTTTTGCAGAAGTAGTACTCTGTTTATTTTATGAAAAACATATAAAATCTATCTACAACATTTTGAGTCTTCATGCGAAATAATATAAGCATCACTTTTTTCGTATGGAATTTACAACAAACATATTTGGTTTTTTTAAACGTACACAATTGCAGCATACTTTCAAGGGCTATTATAATTGGTTACTTGTCATATTTTTCGTATGAAAAAACTAATGTTAATCAAAATTTTCGCAAATTTGAACAGAGTACTTAGCTTTACATGCATGTTTTTGTTTTTACTAAGATTGTATGAATCAGATAGTCAATTAGAATCCACGTTAGAAAATAAGATTTGCTTTCTCTTTCATACAATCTTCGTAGTGTTCTTGTATAGTGACAGGTCTAGTTAGTTGTCTATGGCATATCTATAATCGGGTGTCCCCAAGACACCACTCGTCTATTTTTAGCTTTGGCTTTGTTTTTCGTGCAATTTTTAAAAACATTTCGGCACAGTCTTCATTAAATAGAATATTACTAACAAAATCATTTCCAGCTTAATTATTTATAAGAAAGGTACTTTTTTGTTTTATTTAAAAAAAATTGGGACTACGTATGAATTATCATTGTTGAAAAAATGGCGATATATCGATATTTTTATTCGATATATCGATGCCGATCGATATTTAAAAAATATCGATATATTTTTCACTTCCCCATCCCTAGTACATACAAAACACAGCTGACGAGAATTTTTGGTTCAACTCACACTTTTTTACCTATACACTCATACTTCTAAAAATTGAAACGAACTTGCTTTCAATTTCTCTTTCAAGATGAGTGTTTCAATTTACGTTCAAGAAAACAGCTGATTACTATTTTCTTGTGCAAATATTATGCCGCCATTGTTAGAGCTATGCTCTTTATGGCGGAGTAGGAGCTAGAAATTTTGTTTCGTAACATAAATAATCGACACTTTTACAGTAAAGGGTGTGCCCAGCGAAATGATCCAAGTTGAAGCATCTTTAGATTTGTCTTCAGATCACTCACCAACTATTGTCACTATATATTCACATACAACATATTCACCCACTTGTGATTTAACGATGACAACCACACGTATATATTGGTTGAAGTACAAAAAATATTTGAGTGCTCATTGCCCAGAAAATATTCCATTAAAAACGCCTGCTGACATAGATGACTCTATTAGAATGTTTGAGGCAAACCTTAAGCAAGCTGCTCTAAATGCTACTACTACAAATCTTCAGGTGAGATATAATAAAATTTTTTCAGCAGATGTAGAACGGCTTCTATCCGAAAAAAGACGAGTTCGTAGAGAATGGTAACGCTACAGATCCCCACAGCTAAAATCTAGGCTGAAGGAATGTAAACAGCTGAAAACTCTACTAGAATATCAAAAAACCGCTTCTCTTCAAAACTTTCTAAATGGGCTCGACGCAACACCTCAAACAGACTATTCGCTATGGAAAGCAGCCCGAGGCCTCAAAAGACCAGTGATATATAAGCCTCGATTGCGAGCTTCGAATGGAGACTGGGCAAGAACTGACGCTGAAAAAGATACTCTGTTTGTAAACCACTTGCAGAAAGTATTTACTCCAAATACGTCTGATACTATAGTTGAGCTGCCACCAGTCATCGCTATACCAGATGTTACTTTGAGGTTCAACATTCGTGAGATTGAACACTATATTGCGGGCTTAAACTCGAAAAAAGCCCCAGGCGCTGATAAAATAAGCAATAAAATGCTCTTAGAGCTACCCTATACTGCAAAACGGATAATTCTATTTATTTTTAACAGTATTTTGCGCCTCAAATGCTATCCCGCAGAATGGAAGGTTTCGCTGATTACCATGATACCTAAACCAGGCAAAGATCATACGAAGGTGGAGTCCTATAGGCCTATAAGCCTGTTGTCTAACATGTCAAAACTATTTGAAAAGCTACTTATGAGTAAGCTAACACCCATACTGAATCGTACTGGATGCATTCCAGACCACCAATTCGGTTTTAGGAGACAACATAGTACGATTGAACAAACACATAGACTCGTGAACGTGGTTAGAAAATCCTTCGAAGAAAAGAAATATTGTTCTGCGCTCTTCGTCGATGTTTCTCAGGCATTTGATAAAGTATGGCACGCAGGCTTAATACATAAACTAAAGCAAAACCTACCCGAAAACATCGTTAAACTTTTAGAAAGCTACTTAACTGAGCGAAATTTTGTTGTTAAAGAAGGTAATTTTCAAAGCCCTCCGCAACCCATTGAAGCCGGAGTTCCTCAAGGCAGCATCCTCGGTCCTGTATTATATCTTATATATGCCTCTGACTTGCCGGTAAGCAGTAACATACGCATATCAACATTGGCTGATGATACAACTTTTCTAAGTGTTCACAAAAGCCATCAAGAAGCCACCCGCAATTTGCTAAATTATATACCCCAGTTGGAACAATGGCGGATAAAAATTAACGAACAAAAATGTCTACACATTACTTTTACATTGTGTAAAGAAACCTGCCCACCTATACAAATAAATAACCAAACTATACCTCAACACACTGAAGTAAAATATCTCGGTGTTCATCTTGATCGTCGTCTAACATGGAAGTCACACATAAATGCAAAGGTGACCCAAATGAAATTAAAAGCAGCTCAAATGAATTGGCTCATTGGAAGGAACTCTACTCTAAGCCTAGATTGTAAACTTCTTCTATACAGCTCCATTCTAAAACCAATATGGTCCTACGAAATCCAGTTATGGGGCACTGCCTCGGCATCAAATGTAGAAAAAATTCAAAGGCAACAAAATAAAATACTCCGTACGATTACAGCATCCCCATGGTATGTCAGAAACAAGCGAATTCATAAAGACCTAGATGTGCCGCCGGTTAAGACAGTGTTTTCTAAACACGTGACAAGCTACATAAAAAGACTTGAGTTGCACCCAAATCCCCTAGCCCGAAACATCATTAACTTTAGAGGCCACACTCGGCTGAGAAGGAGGGACACTCTTGCTCTCAGCCGAACACGAGAGACGTAAACAACCAAACAACCAACCGCTGAAACAAATATTTTTGTCTGGCACTGGCTGGATTTAAAAATTAAAATTTTAGAGTTAAGATTTGATTACTTATTGTTAGTTCAATTTTATTGCAGATACAATAAATAAATACATAT
This sequence comes from Panzeria rudis, assembly GCA_956483635.1. Taxonomy (NCBI): domain Eukaryota; kingdom Metazoa; phylum Arthropoda; class Insecta; order Diptera; family Tachinidae; genus Panzeria; species Panzeria rudis. Next base: position 134,543 of record CATQFL010000085.1, on the reverse strand, counting down.
AACTGAAAAAAACTTTTACAGTTATAAATTTTTTTGTTTTCATATGCTCGTACGTAAATAAATTTATTTTTGTTGTTTACTACCATTAAGAAACGAGATAAAGGATATTGTGTGCTACTCCCACCGTATTTTTTCTTTTTGTTTTGTTTGCTTTTCCCTTTATTGGCGACTGGAAAAAAGGGAGATGCCAGATTTGTTACTATTTAAAAAGAACTTGTTGCACAATATTTTAAGAAATAGGTATGCTAAATGTTCACATTTGTAAATATTTGCGGCGAATCTTACCCCCGTCTCGACTAGCAATAAATATGTTGACATATATTGCAGCAATTGTCAAAATTAAGTTATTGTTAATGGAGACAGCTCATTGCAGGTAGTGGTCTGAAACTATCGATAGTCTACACTATCGATAGCATGCGATAGTTTTTGAAAAACGATCGATAACTATCGATAGTTTTCGATAGTCTTAAAAGCACAATTTGCCTTAAGCAAACGGACCTATTTTAGACTTCAGTAGTTTATTTTTTGTACACTTCGTATTTTTTACCGCCCTATCAACTAAACATAAGGGGGGAGCTGAAAAAAATAAAAATTTTGGGCATGGTACTAGAGTTTCACTCTAGTATCACTTTCAATACCAATTTCCCGGGAAATTAGTGCTGGAGCTTACGGGAATTTTTCGCCTTAATTAATTGTACTTCAATAAACAGGATTTACAAAAAATATTCTTCTAAGAAGTTGTTGACTGTGAAGTATCCAACAGCAATATCGGAAAAAGCACATAACAATTAAAATTTCAAAATGCTTACACTAATTTACAAGTTTCGGTAAATTTTGTCGTTCCCTAGAATTTTTTTTGCTGTTCCCCTACTTTTGAACATTGTTTGTGTTTACTGTGATTAATTCTTGGTTAATCTCATTTTACCAAATTTTACCCAAAAGATACGCTATGGGACCTAATAATTCAAAAAACAAAAACTATCATTAACTATCGATAGTATTGAAAACTATCGATAGTGTTTCGATAGTCAAAAACCATCGATAGTATCGATAGTGCCACCGATTGTTTCAGACCACTAATTGCAGGTGCTTGCAATATATGTTGCAATAATTGTCAACGAATCTTCGCTAACAATTATTGCAGACATAAAACGTCAAATTGAACATTAGTTGGTGCTCCACATTTTTGTACCGCGTTTGACGTTTTATAAAATGAATGAAATTAATAAATATGTATATTGAAATAATATATAATATAGTAATTTTGACTTAACTGCACAATCAGCTTTTTACGATTTTTTGTGCAGATAAGTCAAAAATGCTGTTAGCTTAAATGTACTTATCTGCCTTAATGTGCACGTATACAGAATTATTTAATGTGTGCAGCTAACCTTAATTTTTTTATATAAAAATAATTAAAAACTGGCAAAAAAATATGTTAAATGTGAAGGTATACAAAGTGCACTTAAAATAGGATTTTGAAAAAAAAGAAAACAATCAGGAAACAAATATTTTGTGCAGTTAAGTCAAAATGCGGCTAAGATTGAGTTTTTGTATGAAAATAATATTAAAATGTCAAAAATTTAAGGTATTTATCTTAAAAGTGCAGGTATAGAAAGTGCACTTAAAAAACGAATTTCTATGGGATGTTAAGGAATAGTGAGCATATGACCAAATATTTATTTGACGATCCTAACAGTATGCACGTTTTAAGTATTTAGTGCAAATGAAGTTAGCAGAAAAGTGATTGTCAATTCCCCTTTGAAATTAAAAGTGGTTTGATTACGAAGAAAATTTTAGTTTTTCGTTTTCTGAACAAGCAACTTACGGAATTGAACCCACTTCCGATCGGAATGATATTCTGTGACATGGCTGAATACTTCATTGCTTTTTTTAATTTTCAAACAAGAATTAGATCAGAGAGGCATTTTCTTCAAAAGTATTAATACTTGTATTATAGTCTGAAACGGCTGTAAGCAGCATAGCTCTAACCGGGTATCTTAAGACACCTCTTCTTTTTTTATTTATTTTAAAGATCCAAATTTTCCTAAATTCTCCCACTTAATAGAGCATAACTTTTAAGGAACATAAGGGAACAAAAAAAGTTAGCATTTTTTTGTAGTCCAAGCTCTCCTCACATCCCTATACCCGGCACGATCCGACCGTGAGCACCAGAACAATTTTTCTGACACAAGGTCAAATATTTTTGCAAAATTTGAGTAAGAGTTAAAAAAATGTTTTTTCTGTAATGCTCTTTTTTGAAGTATTTTAGTTTTTTTATAAAATCGCTTTTATGAGAGACAGATATGCGTGTTTTAAAAAAGAAAATTAATAATTGTTAGTCAATTTCTAAATCATGTACAGTTGGTCACAAAAATATTTTGCCTACACAAAATAAAGTAAACTTATATAAATCAGGCAACAAAAGTACTTTGCTTTTTAAATTGATTTACCCTGATTTACCCTCGGAATTGTTAAATTGTATTACATACATATTCACAACTGCGCATAATAAGAAACATTGATATGTAACAAGCGCTCTTACAGGTAGAAGTACAAAATCAAAAAGGATACCCCATTTAAAAAAGATTATAGACTTCTGAGCATGGTGAAGTAAGTATACAGGTGGCTGCATAAGGGAAACAAATACAACGATACAACAAAAAACTAGATGATGCTTGTGGCTTATGCACAAAACTAGCAGAGCAAAAAATAATCACAAATCAAATTAAAGCCCTTCAACCTGTAATATTTACAGTTGATGACCAGGAAATCGAAGTAAATTTTAAAATGTGTCTCACAATGATTGATGGAAAAGCTTCACAAGCTTTAACTGATACAAAATCATCGTCAAGCCATCCCATTCCAGAAGATGATAGTTTAAGGCAGCATACGAATTTGGATTGTCCCCTCTTCATGCTAGAATACGTTTTATGGAGCATATTCTTAAATTAGGTTATGATTTGGATTTTGGTCCGTTAGGCGAAACAGTGAGAAACAATAAGGAAAATGAATAAAAAAGAAAGCAAAAAAACAAGTTCAAGAAAAATAGGGTACATTCGTAAATTCTGTAATTGCGCAATTATCAAAGTCCTGCGTTCGAAAACCATCATTTGGCAATACTTTTTTTCGGAAAAAGTTTCTTTACGCAAGCAATTGATAGTGCTGCCGCACATTGCTTCAACTATGGCAGCATTTTTATTAGTTTTGCAAAAGTTTCCATACCTACTGCACATATTTGCTGCATTTACGAACTCACCCATATTCACAATTAGGCCAAATGATAGATCAGCCAAAGCAAGGAGAAGAAAATACAAATGATGGAAATACTGCAAAGAGATTTTTTTCAGATCCAGAAACTGCAGCATCTATCACATGTGTAGATTTGGAACTAATAAGGCGATTCAACATTATATTGCAAGTTCTAGCATGCAGCAGAAAAATAAATGCAAAGAAAAATTTGGAGAATACGCCAAAAAAAAAACAACTAGACTTTATAACGAAAAATACTCTTGGAGATATATGCCATCCACAGTTCATAAAATTTTGTACCATGGGGAACAAATAATTCAACTCAATATGCTACCAATAGGAGATCTATCTGAAGAAGCGCAAGAAAAAAGAAACAAAGACTACAGATTCTTTCGCGAGCACAACACAAGAGAAATTTCCAGATGTTGCACTAATGAAGACCTGATTACTATTTTACTATGCACATCAGATCCCTATATGTCCAATATCCGACAAAAATGGAAAACTTACTCTATTGAATTAGACGTAGAAGCTTAACTGCTTCTAGGAGATGAAAATCAAGGCTATTTAGAAGAAATATATACTAAAATTGTTTAATTAATAGTAATTTTTCAAAACACTAGAGGTATCGTTATTTTATAGTTTTGGCATTTTATGTACAGTAATCAATTTTGAATTTATAATAAAAGTTTACATATAATATTTATAATGTCTATTTTGGACTTAAATAGAAACCTACGTCTTTTTCATTAAAACCTTTTTATCTAAAGTAAATTTAAACCAATGTTTGTATTTTTATTGTTCGCTACTTAATAAACTAATTTTTAGCTCAAACTGCTTCAAAAAACCAACCTTTGATCTTTCACGGGGCCAAAGTTTGGCACTTTCTGACAAAATTTAGGTTTTTTGTAATTATAAGATGTAAACGTGACTCAAAATATAAGACTTTGTATAAAACAAACTTTTTTAACAAGTTTTAATACTTAATTTTTGTACCAAAAATCAGCCCAAACTTGTAACAAACCTTGTGGTAGTGGTGGAGAAGGCACGCTGGTCGAGGCACGGCATGAGCTCGCCGGAAATGGGGAGATCTTTCCACCAGGTTTTGTCCACATTTAAAAATTCGTGCCAGTGTAATATAAAATTTCGAATATTAAACAAAAAAAAAAGAATCTTACCCAAAGAGCTAAATATGCACGGACAGACGCGACAGTTGAGTTTCAATTTATTGTTTTTTATTTGTTTTTATCGGTTCCTGGAGACTAGATGGAATTTGCCTCCTCCGGTTGCCCTCCCCTGGTATAGCATTTTTCAGCTATCCTTGACTCCTGCTCACCGGGAATTGAATTTCAAAGGGGTCCCTGAATTAGACTTACCTCATCTTAGATTCACATCTTCAACCTGTATTGGTTTAGCCTTGCATAATTATAAAACTAATTATTGTATTCATTTTCAAAGCATAATTTATACAAAGTTTTATTGTTTAAACTTTAAACAGGATTAAGGTGAAATAAGTTTACGTATCAAATTAAATATAATACCAATTTAAATTAAGTAAATATACTATTAAATTTAAATCAAATATTCATACATACATATAGCTAGATAAAAACGTAAATCATAGACATAATGGATTATCATTTATTAGTCCTTGTATTATGAATTAATTTATTTTGTTCATTTATGTATTTATTTAGTTAGCGAATTTACTTATTTATGAGTTTAAGCAGTTACCTAGTTTATTTATTTATGAGTTCAATTAGTTATTTATTTATAGTTAGTTATTTATTGTATTTCCTTATGTATTTTTGATTTTATTTATTTACGAGTTATAAATGTTATTCAGGATTAAATATTTTTATTGACTTTATATATTTTATGTATTATTTTGGTATAAGTTAATTAAACAGATTAGTTTTGGAATATTTTCTTTTTACCAGGATCCAATTTTATCCTTGCGGAATTATTTGCAAACGGGTTAGCTTTTGACTTTGTACAAGGATAAATTCCTATCCGGTAAGGAAAATTGATTATATTGTACAAACTGGTTACTAAATTTATTTAAAAAAATTGAAGATATTTTAAATTAAAAAAAAGGATGTAGTTACTAGTTCTTTCTTTTTTTAGTGTTATTCGTGAATTCGCTCTGGCTTTTTATAGCGCTTGGTATTTGGGTTGTTGTCTGTGTTGTGGTGAATTATGGCTCTGGGTATAAATGTTGCTGTCCCCGCTGGTGGTGACTTCCTTCACACCTAGGTGTATCTACCGTTTGCAATAACCCGGCATACATTTATCGAGATTTATTAAAGGAATTTTTACCCCTTGAGGAGCATCCGGCAGCTGAGTCGGCATCTCTACCTTTATCGGAAACTGATTTTTTACACAATTTTTGCTAAATCCATAAATTAATATGGTATAGTATGCCATCTGCCGTATTATTTTAGTTAGTTAATTTAGTTTAGTTAATTTAGTTAAAATTATTCTTATTCTTAAAATTACTCTAGCTAAAATATATTCTATAAATAATAAGTAATTGCTTACCCTTTTTTTCACGCTCTAATTATAGATATAAATCTTGTTCCTTCTTATCAAAATGAATCATGGTAATAATAATGATATGATAAAATTTTATTAAAGTTTTATTTTTATTTCATAGCCAGACTTTTAGTTTTAACACCGCACAACTGATCTTAATCATTTGATCGTCTACCACTTAATGGCGTGTCTGATTTTTTTTAATGGCGTGTCTAGGACACGAATAAGGTCGGCCATATGGTCCTAAAAATTGTGGGAAGACTCAGCGCCCTCTAGATTTGACTTTCGAGTCCTAGAATTGCCAACCTTGTCGGTAGTGCCGTGAGGTAATAGACAGGTGATGTGTGATGGGCGTATAAGGCCATCCGATTTCCTTTAGCTGTCAAAACCCTTGCAAATGTCAAACATTTCTAGTTGATTTCTATATCCCTATACTGACAGGACGATCTTAGTGGGTGTGTTTAGAAAATGTCAACCTAAACTGTGAAAGCAGGGGACGATCTCTCAATTCCATATTTTTGTTTGTGGTTGAGTATCACATATGTTTATTTAAAAATTTTGCAATATTTATTTCATGCATGGCATAAACTCTTAGGAAAACAAATATGTGTGCATAGATGTTTCTGGACGTGGCCGTCACAAAGCCGGCTTTTGTAACAAACGTGTGCTGTTACAAAAGTTGGGAAAATTGTAAAATGAAACCGGGAGCCAGTGGTATTAAAAAAATTAATGTATGTAAGTATTTAGATTTTAATCAAGTGTGATTATATGTATGGCTAATTATTGTTTGTTTATGCCATTAGGTGAAGGTTTGGTGTCCAAATAAAATGCTCCACACATTCAACGGTAAGACGTCTGTGACCAGGCGAATGAAATCAGTATTTGTAAACCTTTTGTTTATTATTAATATAAGGATCTTTGTATATATTCAGTTTTGGCAGAAAAACTACATACAATTCTGGTGGATTGTGTGCTGGCGGCAAATAAAAGAAACACGAGGGTTATAACTAAAAAAGGAAAACGCCTTGGCTACTGATGTGTGCAAGAAAAAAAAAACTCCTGAAAATGTTTGTCCAAGTGCACTAATATTGTGCATCGACATGCGTATCATGAATTTTTTTTTACATCTTTCAAAGAAAAATAATTTTTTTAAATATATTATTTTCTTTTTGAGGTCAACAATGGATGAGTTGTGAAAGGTACTCTTATACATACATATATGTTCACCAGTCATAACCGGCATTTAAAAAAAAGGATGTGTAGCTGTTTCGATTCTTAACTTCGGTAAGTGAAATTGCATTTCTTATTGCTTGAGGTGTTGTGCGTGTATTACGCCGATTAATTGCCCTTTGATGTTCTCCACTTCATATTGGTTTTGACCAACTTTTTTCCGTATGCGGCATTTAATCCAAGGCTTACAGAGCTTCGCGTTTATACCATTTGTAAAGTTACTTTGAACAAAGTTTTTTCGAAAGACTTCTTGCCCATCTCTAAATGAAATAAATTTACTGCGTCGGTTATATGACTTTACGTTTCTCTCGTACGCTAGGTGTGTTTGATTTTTAATCTTTTGGTGTATTATTTGCATCTGACTGGATTTCGGCATCACCAGCATATCACCGTCCTCAACAACATTTAGTTTCCTCAAAATTTCATACGCGTCGGCATGTGTCACCATATTGTAACCTGTAAGCGCAAAATAGGGTGTTACACCTGTTGATGCATGTACTGTAGTCCTTAATGAGGATTCAATTTTACTTAGGTTTGGATCCCATCTGGATTGGTCATTTTGCAAAAAACTTCTTATGCCCATTATTATTGACTGATTCAACCTTTCGCTTGCGTTTGCCTGAGGGCTGTGTATGGGCGTTTTTATGTGTCGTACACCGTAGGCTTGCAATAAATCTTGAAAGTCTGTTGAAGAGAATTGCTTGCCATTGTCCGAATGGAACGATTCTGGTACACCGAACTTGTGAAATATCTCGTCTATAAGAAATTTATTTACGGCTTTTGTTGATGCTTTTGCTAACGCTTTTAAAAGGACAAATTTTGTTTTGTGATCCAGCACAATAAATATAAATATATTACCTGATTTGGTTCTTGGATACGGGCCAAGAAAATCGATGTAAATTTTCTGGAACGCTCTTTGCGTGACCACCTCTCTGCCCATGTTAGGTCGTAAAATTTGTTTTGGGTGCTTGATTTCTTTGCAGGTGTCACAACTTTTTATGGTGTTGCGAACGTCCTTGGCCATCGTCGGCCAATAAAAGAATTCCCTTATGTTAAATAAGGTTTTAGCTACACCTCCGTGTGATGTGTTATGAATATGAGCTCTGTCTATAATTCCTGTTCCTAACGCGCCAGGTAACCATACCTTCCAGCAATTTTCGTCATTTTCTTCATCATCTCGATTGAATCCAACTTTTTTATAAACAACTTCGTCCTTTACTTTGACATCTGGCAGTATTTCGCTATTTTGTTTCACTGTATCGATTAGGTTTAAATAGCTTGTATCTTTGAATGCAGCGGACTCGAAATCAATTAAAGGTTTATGTTTCACTACCAACTCTTCGATATCTAATCTTGACAACATGTCCGGTACGACGTTTTTGCTACCTTTTCGGTGTTCAATTTCGAATTTGAAACCCTGCAGCTTTAAACTCCACCTCGCCAGTCTGCCATTCAGGTCTTGCTGTTTCATCAGCCATTTTTACATATTGCCTGAATTTGTCAATGGCTAGTACGACCGCTAGGCACTCTTTCTGTCGTGGAATAGTTTTTTTGAGCGGTACTGAGCTTTTTAGAAAAGTACTCAATCGGGTGTTCACCGTCGTCTTCATCCATTTGAAATAAGACGGCGCCTACTCCCACGTTTGATGCATCGCATTGGATGTAAAAGGGCTTGCAAAAATCTGGATTAGAAAGGATTGGGGTTGATACTAACTGTTGTTTTAATTTTTCAAAGGCACTTAAGGCTTAGGGCGTGAAGACAAATTTGTTCGACTTTTTAAGTGTTTCAGTCAGAGGTGCTGTTTTTGTTGAAAAGTCGCTCACAAATCTACGATACCATTCGACTGTTCCAAGAAATCTTCTGACTTCCTTTGGATTTTTTGGTGGTTTTATGTTCACAATGGCGTTGATTTTTTCCAGGCCAGGTTTAAGTTTTCCTCCTCCAACTATATAGCCGAGACATTTTAATTCTTTAAAGAAAATTTGGATTTTTCCATGTTTATGGACAATCCTGCTGAGGTTAACTTCTCACCAACGGTTTTTAACATATTCATGTGACTTTCAAAATCTGGCGACACAACCAAAAGGACGTCCAAATATACGAAGACTCGGTCCTTCAATTCAAACGGTATGATTTTGTCCATCAGGCGACAAAGGCGTTGGGCGGCATTACATAAGCCAAAAGGCATGACCTTAAATTGGTATTGTGGTCTACCTGGGAGAGTGAATGCTGTTTTCGCTCTGCTGGCTTCCTCTAGCGGAATTTGAAGGCGTGTTTTAAATCGATGGCGGAAATAAAGTGGGTGTCTCCTAAGCGAGCTAGTAAACCGTCAATATTAGGGAGAGGATAAGCATCATTCTTCGTGACCTTGTTGAGCTCCCTGATATCGAGGCATAAACGATTTTTATTTCGTTTGATCACTAATGTTGTTCGGTTGTTCTAATGTTGTAATGTTACACGGCTGGACTCACCGGATAGTAGCGCATCTTTTTTGGCGTAGCGTCTCCTGTATCGATCTTGTGGACTTCTAAATGAGTTTTTCCGAGACCATGTTTCGTATAGCATCTAAAAAAGGACTTAACTTGTTCTAGAGTTTGACACTGTTGTGACGACAGACGATGTACTTTATCATCATCTATGCCATCTATTGGAATTTCATTAATTGAATGTTGGGGTGAACAGATTTTAATCCCTACGTCCTGCCAAAAATCATACCCTAAGATTAATTCTTGTTGTAGATTCGGGATCAGGTAAAGGACTATATTTTTATTTTGTTGGCCGATCTGCATCTTGACTTGAACCTTACCGATTATTTGGTAACCTTTGCCATCGGCAGTCTTAATTGTGGATTTAAAATCGAGGATTTTACATTTCATTTTTTTAGCATTTTCAGCACAATTTCTTCCAAGGCAGCTTATCGAGGCTCCACTGTCCATTAGACCTTTAAGTGAAACACCATTTACTATTACTTCCATGTAGGGCCGTATGTCGGTGTTTGATTCGAGTAGGGCTAAAGCTATTTCCTTTCTTTCGGATTTTCTTCTCTTACATCGTTCTCGAGTACTGTTTATTATTTTGCTAGATGTAAAGTCCTTAAAAATTCTATCCCGAACAGTGTTGTAGTTTTTGAGACGCTCCTCGTATGTCGGTTTGCTGTTATACATTTGTACAGTGGATAGTTTTGCTTCCGAATTGGGGTTTGTTATTAATGTTGTTGGTTCTTTAAGGCAAGCCTGACTGTTATCAGCGGATTTATTAATATTAATTTCTTGCTCTGGTTGTTCGATCTTTTTATTTTTATTTGTTATGGTACTAGTTGATACTGGCTTTTGCTCCAACATGCCGTCCCAGTATTCGCCATGTTCGTCTATTTGTTTCCCGAACACCTAGGGCATTTGGGTGTAATCACATTCTCGAACCCACATTTGTAGCAAAAAATGTTACGCTGCTCTGAGGCACATGCGACAAATGTGTGTCTGGGAACTTAACAGTTCCAGCAAACTATTTGTTTGGTAGGCGCTGAATGAAATTGAAAGGCCTCTATATCGACGTTGTTACTTTCTGGTATGTCGCTATAATCGAGTTCATTCACTTTCCGTGCCATGTACGGTCGATGCTGGCTATTTCTTTTGGCTATGTTGCGTTCGGCTCTGCTGCATTCTTCCAATAAATTGTCAAAACTTATAATGTGGATGGGATATACCATTTGGTAAACTTCATCTTTCAAATTATCTTTGACTATTCGCACCAATTCATCCTCTCTTATGCGGCGGTCAAGTTGATTTTTAAGGGCTATTATCTCACCAATAAACGATTCAGATGATTCGGATGGGTGTTGTCTTCTTTCCATAGTGCATCTCTGGATTTCGGTATCACTTTCAAACCGTCTGTACTTCCGTATGAGGTTATATCGTAATTGTGGCCATTCACAGAAGGGATTTTGCCTGCGAAATGTCCAAAACCATTCATATTCATTGCCGGTTAAGAGGTGGTGGAATCCTTTCATCAGGGTTTCCATCGGGCAGTTGTAGTCGTTCTATAAAGACTCCACTCTAAAAACAAAATCTTGAACAGTAAAAGATTTGCTTCTGCCATCAAACTTTATGCCCCATTTTTCTAAGTCTAGTGGTATAGGCACTCTGTGGGGGTTTGGTCGGACATCCTGGGTTGAGCTGTGATGCTGTTGTGGGAGATCTCGGAAATCATATCCCCTATGAAACTGGTTGATACTTTCTCCTGGTGGTTGTTGGTTAGATATTTCGTTGAAGTTGCCGACAGGATTATTTCTCTCAGCTCTGAGGACACTGCGCACTATTTGTGGCACTAGTTGTTGAATCACTTTCGTCATATGTCGTAGTACTGCCGCTTGTGATGCACCGACTGAAGCGCTCACGTATTCTCGCAAAGTTAGACCATTATTGAGAAAAACGGAACTTGTAAGCATCAGCTTTAGCAATATTTTTTTAAGCTTTATTTTACATTTATAAGTATTATGTTATATGTAGACATAAGTTAAATGTTTTCAACTTATTTTGCTAAAACTAGAAATTTTAGAATAATTTTCCTTTAGGAAAACTTAATAAACTTTTGCATAAAAAAATGTAAATTTTGAATTGTTATTTTTTTACTGAAAACAAGAAGACGGATAGTGAACTTCTCAAATCTCTTCGCCTTATTTCCAATGCAGTCGCAAATAAACTCATGACTTTATAGTACTTAGGCTTATGACATGCTCCAAAGAAAAAATTTGAATTGTCTTGAGAAATTCCTCAATATTCTAGTTATTGAGTAATTCCATGTCAAATCGAAAGCAATTTGGATCGACCCTCTCCGATTTCAATGAAATTCACCACAGAAAGTGTATGTCGGAAGAGATTTGATGTAAAAAAATTTTAGACACTAAAGCCATTTGGTTTCCGAAATATGACGTCATGAAAATGATACAAATCGTCAAAATATGAGAAAAGTGTCTTTTCCAAGTCAACTATAACTTCTAAGCTATAAAAGTGAAAAAGTTTTACATGATGTTATTTTGCAGGTATAAATAAGGCTTTTGATATGATGTGCATTTAAATTTTTACCGCGAGAAGTTGAAAGGTCATATGTAGAGATCCTGAGCTGAAAGGGCTATAACTCAAAAAACAGTTTTTTTAAAAATCTGAAAAAAATTTATGTTAGTTATATAACTCGTTCGTATAGGTTCGGAAAGTTTCAATGTGGTGCCGCTTTTTCATTTGGGCCATTGTCCAGATAACGGTAAATTCGTGATTTTCGATCTACACTTGTTTTTAAAGCGCCATCTAGAGTCAAACGGTGATTCAAATAAAATGACTTACATCTTGTTTGAAAGGCTGCTAATAATCCACTATTCGCTTCGAATAGTGGATTATTTGCTTTGATCGGATAAAAAAATGCTGGGCTGTAGCGGATCAAATTTAATATTTTATAAAATTGTTAATGATTTTCTCTAGATATTGCCATTTCGGAAGATACTTTGTACCAAAAATAATAACACAACTCATATTTTTATATTTTAATTGCATAGTCAATTCGATTTTAAAAATGTTAAGCTATAATGGACCGAAATCAGATAAAAGCTAAAAATGCTATAAAGAAAAAATGAAAACACTAGTATTAAAATTTAGTAAGAAATGTATTAGTAAAAAACAAAATAAAAAATTTTAAATAAATAATTTGCTAATAAATTTAAATGCTTATGTTTTCGTTTTTTTCATTATAGAATTTTTAATTTTTATCCCATTGCGGTCCATTATGACTTAAATATTTTGAGATCGAATTGACCATGATATAAAATTATAAAACTATGGATTTTATTATACTTTGTGGTACAAAGCATCTTCCGAAATGATAACTGGAAAAAATCATTACAAATGTCATAAAAGCTTAAATATGATCAACTATAACTCAGTCATTTTTTATCCGATCAAAGCAAATGATCCACTATTCGAATAGTAATTTAGCAACGTTAGAACAAAATGGAAATAATAATAATTGAGTCAGTCTTTTACTCTAGATGGGTCTTTAATAATAAGCGCAGATTGAAAAACATGAATGGACCGTTATCTGGACAATGACCGAACTGACGAAGAAAATATTTTTCCCGTGTTCAGCACATCCTAATTGCTCTGAAGTTGGATAGCAGTATAATTGTATTTATAAAACTTTAATCAAACTTTGGGCCATCTTTTGCTCTATAACTCCGAAACTAGAAGCGGCACCACCATGAAACTTTCCGAATGTGTAGAAAAGAGTTTTTTAACTGACATATATTTCTTTAAGATTTAAAAAAAACTGTTTTTTGAGATATAGCTCTTTGAGTTGTTCAAGCCATCCAGAAATGATCTTTGAACTACTGGCGGAAAAAATCGAGATGTATATCATTTCAAAAACATTATTTTAACCTGCAAAATAACATCAAATACATAAAACTTTTTCAGCTTTGAAGTTTAGAAGTTATAGTTGGTTTTTTATGTCCACTTTAGTCAAATTTTTAAAATTTTTCCTATATTCATGATGGTAAATTTCAGAAACGGGAGGGATCCGAGGTCTGAAATTTTAATTTTTTTTAGTACCTTTCATGGATAACATATGTGGCGAATATCATCGAAATCAGAGTTGGTGTTTCCGAAAATGGCTTTTTTTGTCGATTTGACATGGTTTCAACCTATTATAGCATAGCCGTCGCAACGCAGGAATGGTGTCAACTTGGACTCCTTCCGGGACAAACGTCTATAATATAAAAACTAGACTACTGAGAAGTATGACATTTTTTAAAAATGCTCATGCGTTGGGCGCCAAAATGTGACAAACGTTGTGGTAGCGGTGAAGAAGGCACGCTGGTCGAGGCACGGCATGAGCTCGCCGGAAATGGGGGGGATCTTTCCACCAGGTTTTGTCCACATTTAAAAATTCGTGCCAGTGTAATATAAAATTTCGAACATTAAACAAAAAAAAAAAGAATCTTACCCAAAGAATATGCACGGACAGACGCGACAGTTGAGTTTCAATTTATTGTTTTATGCGTTGGGATTTTTATCGGTTTCTGGAGCCTCTTCCGGTTGCCCTGCCCTGGTATAGCATTTTTCAGCTGTCCTTGACTCCTGTTCACCGGGAATTGAATTTCAAAGGGGTCCCTGAATCAGACTTACCATAACCTCATCTTAGATTCACATCTTCAACCTGTATTGGTTTAGCCTTGCTCATTATTGTATTCATTTTCAAAGCATAATTTATACAAAGTTTTATTGTTTAAACTTTAAACAGGATTAAGCTGAAATAAGTTTACGTATCAAATTAAATATAATACCAATTTAAATTAAGTAAATATACTATTAAATTTAAATCAAATATTCATACATATAACTAGATTAAAACGTAAATCATAGACATAATGGATTATCATTTATTAGTTGTTGTATTATGAATTAATTTATTTTGTTTATTTATGTATTTATTTAGTTAGCGAATTCATTTATTTATGAGTTTAAGCAGTTACCTAGTTTATTTATTTATGAGTTCAATTAGTTATTTATTTATATTTAGTTATTTATTGTATTTCCTTATATATTTTTAATTTTATTTATTTACGAGTTATAAATGTTAGGTATCGTTATTCAGGTTAATGGATTAAATATTTTTATTGACTATATATTTTATGTAGTATTTTAGGTCTTATTTTGGTATAAGTATTTAATTAATTAAACAGGCTAGTTTTGGAATATATTCTTTTTACCAGGATCCAATTTTATCCTTGCGGAATTATTTGCAAACTCGTTAGCTATTTTTGACTTTGTACAAGGATAATTCGTATCCGGCAAGGAAAATTTATTATATTGTACAAACTGGTTACTAAATTTATTTAAAAAATATTATATAGGTGTTAGTAAATGAAGATTTATGCACTATTTTAAATTAAAAAAAGGATGTAGTTCTTTCTTTTTTTTTTGTGTTAAATTTTTATAATAATTGATAAATAATTAAATACGCTTAGGATTATGGTTCACATACACACATAAAACACGTTAAAATATAACATCAAATGACGTAGCGGTCAAATTACTAATTGGAATCACGCGATCTCCGTTGTAACGGTCTTCTGATTTTTTTGTTGTTGTAGACGTTCTTTATTCTTATTTCTTTGTTTTACCTAAATTTAGGGTTATTTTCATACACAAAAAGGGTCATTGCAAATTCGATTGAAGGTTATGGATTTATCTCAACTTTTACGTTTTTTAGATTTTTTTTATAATTCGTGAATGTGCTGGCTTACCCAGCTCTGGATTGTTATAGCGTTTGGTATTTGGGTTGCTGTCTGCGTTGTGCTGAATTATGGCACTTGCTATAAATGTTGACGTCCCCGCTGGTTGTGACTTCCTTCACACCTAGATGTAACTTCAGTGTGCAATAAACCCGCATATATTTATCGCGATTTATTAAAGGAATTTTAATTACCCCTTGAGGAATATTTTTAGCATCCGGCAAAAAACTGGTTTTGTTATTGGCTGTGTCGGCATCTCTTCAAATTATTAATATCTTTATCGGCAATAGTGGCTTACACAATTTTTGCTAAATCCATAAATTAATATGGTAGAGTATGCGAACTGCCTTATTATAAAATAATTAACCTTAACTATTATCTATAAATAATAACGACTGTATGCTAAAAAATATTTTACTTTAGCTTTAAAGTTCATAGTAGTTACCAAGCACTTTAAGGCTAACATACCTTTGTTAAGAAATTATATGCAAAAGACAACTTTAACTATTTTGTGATTTAATAATAAATACTGGTAGCACCACCGTGTTCAACAGCCACTTCAACTAGTCAAATAACTTTTTATTTTATTAAATAACTTTTTTTACTTTGAAGTAAAACAACTTAATTCAAAAAAAATGAGCTTCTGACATTGTAGTAAAGCATATAAACATTTCTATGAAGTAAAAGCAAAAATATATGATGAACATAGAAGACTTAACACAATTTCTTTTATTCGAATGAATGAGTATTTGAAAATCCAGCTTTTTTCGATTTGTTTTGATTTTATATACATCACTAAGACATGTTTTTATATATTCATTTTTTTTTATATTTTTAATGAATTTTTCTATGTATTTCGAATCAACTAGATAATTTGGTGTTGTTTTCCATTACATGAAACAAATAATAAATTTAAGCTAAGAGCTAAGACTCCAAGCATCATTTTCAGATGTAACAGGAATCAATATGTGCTATATTAACTAAAATATTTGTGGTAAAAAATACACATTTTGGAAATATCAACTTATAGTAGTCTTAACAAACGTGAGTGCCTACTTTAAAATTTTTATATAATAATTTTTTTAGAATACAGCTTTACTCAAAATTGCTTGGCAAAGCTACTTTAAGTATTTTTGCATACAACCGTAAGTATTTAAATTGCTTACCCTTTTTTTCACGCTCTAATTATCTAATTATCTTGTTCTTTCTTATCAAAATGAATCAAGGTAATAATTATGATAACAGTATAAATTATTATCTTTAAATTTTATTAAAGTTTTATTTTTATTTCATAGCCAGACTTTTGGTTTTAACACCGCACAATTGATCTTAATCATTTGATCGTCTACCACTTAATGGCGTGTCTGATTTTTTTAATGGCGTGTCTAGGACCGATCACGTTTTTCATTCTACCCATTCGGCTATTCGGCACACGAATATGGTCCTAAATAATTGTGGGAAGTCTCGGCGCCCTCTAGATTTGACTGTCGAGTCCTAGATTTGCCAACCTTGTCGGCAGTGCCGTGAGATAATTGACAGGTGATGTGTGATGGACGTATAAGGCCATCAGATTTCCTTTAGCTGTCAAAACCCTTGCAAATGTTAAACATTCTAGTTGATTTTTATATCCCTATACTGACAGGACGATCTTAGTGGCTGTGTTTAGAAAATGTCAACGAAAACTGTCAAAGTAGGGGACGATCTGTCAATTCCATATTTTTGTTTTGTGGTTGTGTTTCACATATGTTTATTTAAAAATTTTGCAATATATATTTCATGCATGGCATAAGCTCTTAGGAAAACAAATATGTGTGCATAGATGTTACTGGACGTGGCCGTCACAAACTTAAAATGCATTTTAAAACCATCATAACTATTTTTGTAACAGGTCGATGTTTAAGTTTATACCTTAAACTTAAAGCCTATAGTCTCACCAGCCAAAAGTTATAGATTTTTGACCGCTTTCTCGTCAAATGGACCACGGTGCGACGAGTATACAATTTTGTAATTGAAAAAGTGGGCGGCTCCATGCTATAAAAAGTAACACTTAGTTTTAGCCCCTTCCTGTTAACCGATTGACCTGAGATTTGGTGGACACCTTCACTTACGATGACTATACAATTTTATGATTACAAAAGTGGGCTGGGCCACGTCAATAAAAAGTAATATTTAGTTTTAGCAACTTTATCCAAAATTTGGTGCACATCTTTACTTTTGATTACTATAAAATTTTGATATTACATAAAAGCGGCTTCGCCACACCCATATAACGTAATATTAACTTTACTTACTATTTATTTGGTGAACAAATATTTTGCATGACCAATTGATCTGATGACGATAGGATTATGTGTATTCAGTATTATTGTAAATTACAGATGGCCGCCGCACAGTGGCTGAAAATCGTTTTTCATTGGCCAAAAGTCAAATTTTTTTGTCGCCGATTTTAAAAATTTTTACGCCTTTTTATAGCTAATATATCCAGATTAAGGTAGCCAAAAAATTAGGTTAAACTATTGATAATTGTGGGCGTGGCATGCTTTCAAACTCAATTGTTTTTTTAATTTCAGGAAAAGGTGTTTTTCTTTTGTTTTTTATCAAAAATAAATGTTTACTACTCGCAAGCTATCATCGATAATGGCCTGCGGTCTTTTTTATGATGTTGGTAGGATTATAGTCTTTAGTTGTTGAAAGTGGTCACAGCTCTAGCGTTTAATATTAAGGGTGTTATGAAATATTTATGAAACTACTATATTTTTCTCAAATTTAAATTTTGGTGGAATAGAACTTCTAGGGAACAAAAGGGAACAAGAAACGTATACCACCAGGAGAAAGGCGAAAGTGTCCTCTTTAACGCTATATATACTTTTGCACCCGTGACGAGCCGTGGGTAGAACACTTTTTTCATTTTAATGAAATTACTCTAAAAAAAATTCAAATTAATTTAAACAGCCCTATAAGTACTCGTATACAATGGTGTATTAAATTTTTACTTTTTTGCCTAAAAGTTTATGTTTTTTTACTTTAGACTACGTAAAACTAAAAAAATTAAATATAATACCTGCGAAAGGGTTTAATGGCTTTGTTTTGATCAGCAAAAAATAAGTCATAAAATTATCACAATAGGTTCTACAGTAAACATATGATCTCTTTCTAAATTTACCTGTTATCAAATGTTAGGGTCAACCAAAGTCATAAACAATTTTATAACGAGATACTAATCAGTTCTACCTGATATTAAGGTCTGGATAACATGTGCAGTTTTGTTCAATTTAGGCACTACCTGCTATGAAATTAAAGATCAATGTGTGAATAACATGTATGTATCTAAAAATGTATAAAACTACGTATTCGATAAGGGATTACTCAGTAATAAGTTAATCCTTTAAGTGTACGGATAAAACATAACAGACACAAATAAAAATATTCAGAAAAATATGGAGAGCTTCAGTTATAAAGAACTGGCCGAAGAGTATTTTAGAAACAAAAACCAGGAAGATGTTCTTAGCTACGTTAAAATTAAACTTAAATTCGTGTAGCACCGAAATGCAAGAGCAATTATCTAATTTCGTCAAAGCACAAAAAAACGCTACAAAGAAGTTAGGTACAGTAAACAAAACTTTTATATAAAAAGTGCAAACTGGTTAGAAGGCCAACTTACTGTCGCTGCAGAAACAGCAAAACAAGAAAAGGCTGGAAGACCACGCAAATCATTAATGGGCAACTGCAGCGATAGATCTAAGAGGCGGAAACTTAAAGATATTAACGATGCAATTGGTTGTACAAATATAAAAGAATCTTTCCTACATCAATTACGATCACAGAACCAATTAACAAAAGTGGATATCATTGAAAAAGTTTTTTAAAGCTAGTCCAGTGAGAACAAAACGGATTCTTAAAAGTATACCAACTCCGAGTGATGCAATACAGTACACAAATGAGGAGGCATTAGCATTATTTCTGGATTTTAAATTAACAAAACAGCAATATATTAAGCTCAGACTGCGTGCGATTGAAAAAGGCTCAAATATGTATCCAGCATATCATCACATAACCGCTGCTAAAATGGACTGTTTGCCATCAAAGGACACTATTACAATCACACCAATTTCGGCAGAGGTACAACTACAATATCTACTTGATCACACAGCCGAACGCTTGCTACAATCAATAACAGGAAATGAGTTAAAGAAATATGGAAACACAAAGTTAATTCTTTTTTGTAAATGGGGATGTGATGGTTCTTCGGGACAAAAACAATACAAACAAGCTGTATGTGAAAATAAATCGGACTCAGATATGTTCATGGTATCATTTGTACCATTGCGATTGAAAAAGATTTTGGAAGATTCAGAGCCTTCGACTAGTACAACGCAAACAATGGATATTTGGAAAAATGAGACACCATCTTCTACGAAATACTGCAGGCCAATCAAATTTGAATTCAAAAAAGAAACTCATGATGCCATTAACAAAGAAGTTAGTGATATCAAGACCCAAATTGCAACACTACAGCCATTACAATTACAGTTAGATGGGCAGCAAATTGAAGTAAGCTACCAATTAGTGCTGACAATGATAGATGGAAAAGTAGGTCAGGCTTTGACTAGCACGAAGGCTGCATCCAGCTGCATTATATGCCAAGCAACATCAACCCAATTAAACCAAGTCCCGACAAAATCATTAGATAATACCGATGCATATGAATTTGGATTATCACCACTACATGCAAGAATACGACTTATGGAACACATACTAAAAATCAGTTATGATTTGGATTTCGGGTCTTCAGGATCAATAAGAAACAACGAAACCAACAAAGAGTTAAGAAGTTCAAAAAAGAAACCTGTTCAAGATGAATATCGCAAATTAGGATTGATTATAGATCAGCCAAAACAAGGGTCAGGCAATACAAATGATGACAATACCGCAAGAAGATTCTTTTCAGATCCAGAAACAGAATCTGAAATAACAGGAGTGGATTTAAGCCTTATTTTTAGATTTAAAATAATCCTAGAAGTACTTGCGTGCAATGAAGAAATTGACTCTAGAAAATTTGGAGATTATGCTAAGGAAAAAGCAAAAATTTATACAACCAACTACCCATGGAGAAATATGTATGCAACAGTTCACAAAATCCTTTATCATGGAGAAGATGTCATTAAATATCATTTGGTGCCACTTGGAGATCTATCAGAGGAGGCTCAGGAAAAAAGGAACAAGGATTACAGATTTTATAGAGAGCACAATACTAGACAAATTTCAAGAAATTCAACAAATGAAGATCTATTTAATATATTATTGGCAACGTCAGATCCGTTCATCTCCAGTATTCGAAATCAATGGAAAGTGGAACATCGGGATTTTGATGAAGAAGCCAAAAAACTACTAAAGAACAGAAATAGCACAGAACAAAATATGGAATATTTGCAATCAATATTTGAGTCAAATGAATAATAATTATAATTGCCTTTCATTGTTATTTAAGTACGAAAAACATAGTATTAGTAAAAAATAATAATAAACAGAACCTATTATTGTTACAAATGCTATTAAAATTTATTGCAGTTTTTATTTTTAATATGTTTTTTAAAATGATCAAATTTGACAGCAAAAAATAATAAATTTTTCTGTAGTAATAGCAATATTTTTAGATAATATTATTAACGTTTTTTTTAAGTGTAACTATTCTTTGATTGTAAACAAATTTGTAAATTAGACAGCAAAAAATTTTTAATTTTTCTGTAATAATAGCAAAATCTCCAGTTGATTTTACTATTTTTTTTAGTGTAAAAACTTTTTTTAGTGTAACATTAAAAAAATTTCATTATAACAAAAAATATTTATAATTATTATTAATTTCCATTTATTAAATTTTTTAATAAATAAAAAATAATAAACCCATATTTCACTCTAAAAGTTAAAAAAATTCAAAAGTTCAACTTTGACCTAGAATTCCTTAAAAAGTCCTCAATCAATTTTAATGTAATTAAAACTGAGTCAAGCTGAACTAAATATCTATCCATTAAAATAAAAATTACTTCAATATTTTGATCGGTTCAAAAGTTACAGAATTTTGGCCAATGAAAACCGATTTTCAGCCACTGTGCGCCGCCACAAACACTTAAATAATAATATCAAATAAAAAAGTTGACTTCCAATTTCAAAATGGCGGCCAGTACAAAATTATATTCATGCACATATATTGTCAGCCGCATCAATATAGTTATTAAATTATTAATTAATTATAATTATTAAAACATATTATTTACTGAAGAAAGCACGTACGGGTAAAATTTCCAAAGGCCAAAAGCAAAAGCTTTTGGAAATTTTACATGGCCACAGAAATGTGGCTATGGGGCAGTTTGGTGGACCAAATAACGACAAATCGGCACAGACTGTTTGGGAAACAGTGGCGGCAGAGCTTAATGCATGAGGACTAGCATGTAAGACGAGTGACCAGTGGCAAAACGTTCGTTCATTTTTTTATTTATTTATTTATATGAAGTTGTATTCAGCAAATGAAAAACAGTACATTTATATTATATATGTTATATATAGTGTGTATAATATACATATACACTGTATATGCTTGAAATCATAACCGTTATATATTTATTTTTACAGTATTGGGCAGACTGGAAATCTACTGTCAAGAAGCAGCAAGCCGCGGTTAGTAGATTCAACCAAGCCACTGGGAATCGTCCTGCCACCGAAGGTCCGCCGCTGGTCAACTAATATTGCTAGTGCCGCAGCTGCAAGCATAGTCACAAGCTTCAAAAAAATTAAATAAGTAAACAATTCACATTTACACACTTACTTTATTTATCTATACTTACTTTTTTAAATGAATAATTAAGCAAATCAATACAATACAATATGTTGAAGTATATGTACAAGTAGAATTGAAGTAAACAAAACAACTCAGCTGTTACACATAACGAACAGTGTTTTGTTTATAATAACTCGCCACGCTCGTAACGAAAGGTAAGTTTTCAGAGTTGTAGAAACACTTCGAAGCAAAATTTCGTTATGACCCATTCGTTATGAAAAAAATAAAAATCATTCGTTATCATAACGAAAAGTTATAGAAACGGGCTACAGATACAGTAATATTTGTAGAGTGCTTGTTTACAATATTTTTTAAATCATTAGAATCCAAAATTGCAGGGTTAACTATTCTTATCTTTGCAAGGGTGACAGATAGCATTAAAGTCTCATGAAATTATTATTCTATTTCTTGCGAGAAGTGTTTCATACAGATGACCCGTATCAATCTGTCTGGTTTTCGAATTTTTAATGGTTATATTAACTGCTTCTGTAAGTCTATTAATCTGGGCTTGCGTTTTTGTATTTACCAGTATTTGCCTGTTTTCGGACTCCATGAGTTCCTGTTGTTTAAATTTTGCGTTCTGAAAGTCGTCGAAGTCCGGTGTACCAGGGACTACCTTAAGGGCAGTGCCTAAGATATTACGGCTTCTGGCGTGTCTGTGGTGAATTTCGAATGATGCCAAAATTGCTCTAATTCGAGTAACGTCCGAGGCCAAAATTTTCACCATATGGGATAAAGGAAAATGTTCTGTAAGTTGCTTCGTCTCGTCAGCTATCTCAGAGTACATCGTCAAATTTGTAGTATGTTGCAAGTAGTCGAAATCTTTCCATATAACTACGTCCCCGTCCGCAATGGGAATGTAATCCGAGTTAGAGTAGTCCATTAATTTTGCAGTCACTATCCGGAGTGGAAGTACTATGAGTAAAATCCTACAGGAAAAAAAAAACAAAACGAAAAAACAAAAAAGTTAGGATGGAGCGATGCTAAAAGGTTAAGAAGTTGTTTTTTTCTTTATTTATTTTAGGTTGTCCTTATGGACCACCCTCCTTTTAATAAGAACTGTAGTTCAAAAGTCTGCCTCTACTTTTTCTTCCGTATACAAAGGTGTTAATTTGTTCCCTAATCTCTTATTATTCTTTACAAGCACACATTCCCCAATTTCAAAGGTCCTATTCCGTCTGGAGGGGTTGTCCCTATCAAGTTGGGTTCGTTGAGCTTTCATGATTTTCCCCTTTATTTCATCCCTTATTTCTACCGATGTACTGTGGACAACATCTACAGGTCTTCTGTTAGTCACAGAATGAATAGTTCTATTATATTTTGCAGTAGCCAACATTATAAGCACAGTTGTATTCTCGATTTTCTTCTCAAGCTTGAGACACCTCGCAATCTCGGAGAGAGTGATATGAAAGCGCTCGACCTGACCATTTGGAGTGCTATGGAGCGGAGGCGCGCTTGCGACCGCGACGCCAAATTGATTTTCCAACATTGACGTGATAGTCTCTGATTTTAATGCTGGTTCGTTGTCACAACAGATGTTCTTTGTGTCAGTGTAAAAGTTCATTAGTTGTATAATTGGGATTTTCAGATCTATGATTGTACGGGATGGTATTGATTGGACCACGGCAAATTTTGAAAATTTATCAACGCATGTGAGGAAATACTTTTTGTCCGTAGAAAAATATCGATGTGAAGCATTTCCCCCATTTAAGATGGTATTGGGGTCGCTGCTATCTCCTGTTTGCGTGGATGTCTATCGTATTTGGCCTTGTTACAGGTCTTACAGTTTGTCACGATTTCGGCCACCAACTTAGCCATCTTTGGGAAATAATAGCCATCAAGAATCTGCTTTACATTTTCCTGCGCTGCCCTATGAGCACGGTTATGTTCGGTGTTAACTATCTCAATCTGCTCATTTTTGTCAAAAATATCCAATACCATTTTTCTGCAGTGCCAAAATTTGGGTGCTGGGAAGCACCTGACTAACTCATTCTGAATACTAGCTAGAGTTGGTAAATCACAGTAAATTACATTCACCACTCCTGGATTAACCGCCAGTTTTACTTCATCGATGAGCATGTTCCTATCAGTAAAGTCAATCAGGCGACGAGTCTTTTCGGTGAAAAGTATAAAATTTCGCTTCCGAGCAAAGCGCGATTCTTTCAAGACTATCTGATTTCGGAAGCAATTGATTGGTTTATCTGTTGCTTCGATCGTGTAAGTAAACGACCTCTCGTACCGTGTACCGTAGCAACATCAGAGGGAACACTTTCCTCCAGTGCATGAATATTTTGACGGGACAAAGCGTCGGCAACATAATTTTCCTTGCCGGGTTTGTGAAAAATGTTAGCATTGTGCTCATCCACAAAAGCCTTCCAACGCTTTATCTTAGCATTCGGATTTCTATCCGAAACCGCAAACGTGAGTAGCTGGTGATCCGTATAAATATTAAAATTTTTTACACCATAGAGGTAGTTTCTAAGCTTCTGTAGGGCCCACACTATAACTAGCAAATCGCGTTCATTAGTTGCGTAATTCAATTCCTTGTGTTTCAAAATCCTGGATATCATGGCAATCGGGCTACCTCCTTGTGATAGGACTGGCCCCAAACCCAACGAGGAAGCATCCGTCGTTAGATCGAATGGCTTCTTAAAGTCCGACTTCTTCTGAGGATAATATTTCCCTCAACTTGTCAAAAGCCTGAACTTGACTTTCATTAAGGTTTACCTTAATCTTTTTTGACTGCTGGGCGCTTACTTTGCCGTTTTCACCCTTCAGGATATCGGTCAGCGGTTTTGCTATCGAAGCAAAATCCCTAATGAAGCATCTGTAATAGCTTGCGAGTCCCAAAAAAGATCTAACATTGAACAGTGTTTTAGGCTGTTCATAGTTGCGAATCGCATTCACCTTATCGGGGCTTGTTGAAAAGCCGCCTCTGGACACCACAAAGCCAAGATATTCGACACTTTCTTTAAAAAAGTGCGACTTCTCACGAGAGACTCTCATATTTGCCTCATACAGTTTACCCAATACCCATGCTACGTGATTAACGTGATCGTCTTCGTTCTCCGAAAAAATAATTACGTCGTCAACGTAAACGTAGCATGACTTCCCTATCTGCTCCCTCAATACAGCATCAATGGCACGCTGAAAAATACTGGGAGCATTCTTCAAACCGAAAGGGAGCCTACAGAATTCGTATTTCCAATTTCCGACCGAGAAAGCCGTTTTCTCCCTATCCCCTTCTGCAAGCGTTATTTGCTGAAAGCCTGATTTAAGATCAAGCGTTGTAAAAAATTTCGCTTTACCCAAGTTTGACAAAATCGATGTCACATCCGGGATAGGATATTTATCATCAATAGTTCTTTGATTTAGTTTCCTAAAATCAATAACGAGCCGTTTCAGAGCGTTTCCGCGATCATCTTTGCCCTTCTTATCGACGACCCAGATGGGATTATTATAAGGGGACCTAGAAGGTCTGATTATGCCATTTTCCAGCAAAATATGTATCTCAGAGTTAACAAAGTCAGCCACGCCCATTGGGTAAGGGTAGAGTTTTGAATAAACCGGGTCGTTATTCTCGGTTCGGATAGGTAGAGATTCATTAGGGTTTGCAAAAACTCCTAATAAGCCCTTCATCATGTTTCGAAATTTCGTAAGGACTGTGTGGGGTACTACTATATCCTCTACCTGTGTGAAATTCACATTTGCACACTTTAAACATTTTATTTTCTCCGAACCGTTTTGAGTTTGGAGTTCACTATTTTTGAAACTAGTTTTGCACTTTACTGCGTTAGCAGATCAGTAGTATGCCATCAAATGTTGACAATGATGGCAATATAAAAAACGTACTATTCGTGTTGAATAGGTAAAGGTTACACTCTTTATCGATGGTGTTGAAGCCATGAATAGATTTTAATAAAAAAGGATTTTCTACTGAAATTATGTTTCTAAGCCCGCTAAGGGATTTTATGTAATTGTTTTAAGCTCCCGTATCTATTAATAATCTAATGTTTCTCCCTGCAATTGTCCTTTCTATGAATGGCAGCAGGGAGTTTTGAGTAAAAAATTTATTTCATCAAATCCCTCTTCAGCATCGATTTCTGATGCCACCAATTCTGCCTGGTGCTCATACTCTTCTGCCAAAGCAATGTCTTGGGAAATATGGTTGATCCTCTGTTGCTTGGGTCCGGTAAATCTAGCGGAGCCACTGTTCTGACGCTTTATTGCCTGCCCCGAGGTTTGATTATTATAATAACGATCTTGCGTTTGATTTTCATAATACCGCCTCTGAGGCGGTCCGTTAGTAGCTGGTCTCGCCGACTGTATGGTACGCATCGATTGGTCGGTGTCAACTGACGGAACCAATTCCTCATTTCGAGGGACCCCATTACCCGGACCTTGACGTCTGGAAAAATGGGGGTTCTTTATTGTGCGGTTTCCCGCAGTAGAGTTTCCATATTGCTGCCTTGGTTCACATCTACCCTTTTCTTTGTTCTCAAGGCTCCTAGCAAAGTTGGTTGCGAATAAATACCTTTCTCGATTAGATTCGACTTCCTGTGCCAACGCCAGGGCTGAGGGTAGATCGTTCGGGCGAGCCGAAAAAAGCACGTCACTTAACCCTTTTTTTTTGTTCCGGATATGAACACGCGAAGCGCGTCCATTTTGTATTTTTCGTTAATAATTGCTGCAGTGGCTTTATCGTATGTCATAATAGTTTTATTTGTCAGTAAAGTCAATTTTTTTCAATACGTGAAGTCGAGCCGAGCAATGATTGCTCTGAAGTTAGAACTGTGTTAAAGGAGGACAATACCATATCGGCCGGTCCTTTTATTTTGTTCCTAATTATGGCCACGGCCTGATAATGTTTAGAACTGCCTTCAAATTTCTCAAAAACTTTGTAGGCGGTTTGCGCCGCTTGGCGCCATGAAACGTACGTCTCTTGTTTACCCTCGAAGTCAGGCAGAGACTTTACTATGTCGAGTGGTTCGTCACACTGTCGCCCTGGTACTATTTCTATGTCCCTGTAAGTTTCAACTTCGGGGGTCTGAACAACACAATCTTTTTTTCGAAAACCAGTTTCTGAGAACTGTTGCGGTGTTACAGTCATTGCTTCGTTTTCCCACCAATTAGTTTCCCTTAAATATCTTCTAGTCTCTCTCCTATCAACCTCTATTCTGTTGAGCCCCTCTACTACTTGTTGTAAACTAGCTTGGTCTTTATTATCACTCATGAAACTTTACTACCACTACATCAAACGAAACAGACAGAACAAAAAAAATGCAAACTGGTATAAAATGAAACGCAGACACCTGATTTAATGCCCCTACAAGGATTTACATCAAGTTTGAACAGAAATATTTATTAATTTATTTTTTCAAGCACTCTACTTACAGGTATTAATATTTCATGTTATTTCCGCTGCGACTGGAGTGTTGTTTCTTCGGTGTTGTCTCTCGGTCTTGTTTGTCCCTTTAAACGCTGACCAGGCTGTTTCGAAGCGCTGGTGACTTTAGATCCTCTTTTTAAACTTTATTTGTTTGCGCTCAAATGCACTTGTTTAATTGTCCAATTGTTCACGCACTTTTTTTTGTTGAAAAAGCACTTTAGCAGAAACAGATATTTATCTAAGATTTTCACTGTTTTGTGGTTTTTTTCGTTTGCCCAGGCTTTTTATTGCTCTGGATCCTTACAACTTTAACTTTAAGTTTTTTATTTTTTTGAATAATTTATTTTGGATTAACATTGTTTTTATTCATGCCCTTTTTACTTGTTTAAAACAAAAAAGGTTTTGATTTTATGTTGAGAGCACTGTCCTGGCAAAAACATTTGTTGCCTTAATTTTTATTTACAAAAAAATTTTTTCACTCGTTTCTTTTTGTTTTTTAAGAGTTTTTTTTCTTAATTTTTGAAAAAGTTTTCTTTAAAAAAAATTTATTAACACTATTTTTATTTATGCTCTTTTTACTTGTGGAAGGCAAAAAAGGTTTTGATTTTATGTTGAGAGCACTGTCCTGGCAAAAAACTTTTGTTGCCTTATTTGTATTCACAATAGTTCCTCCTTTCTTTTTAAAAAAAGTCTTTGTATTTTTTCTTTAATTTTTATTTACAAAAATTTTTTCACTTCTTTTCTTTCGTTTTTTAAGAGTGTTTTTTTTCTAAATTTTTGAAAAAGTTTTATTTAAAAAACTTTATTATAAAAGCCGAGTTGGGCGAAAATTATGTTTTTATACGTGGGTTTTATATAATTTTCCTTTATTAATGACAATTTCAGTTATGAATTTGTCTTTCTATTTTGAGTGCTGGTTACAGACTAACTAAAACTAGCTAAAATACATTAATATAAAAAGAATCAAACTAAAGTGAGGTTATGGTTCCCATACTATTCATTTTGTTGACATTGCACCTCGTGTGTGGAATCAGGTTACACCAAATGTGATGGGAAATATTTGATAAACAAATGAATTTATTGGCAGACATGCCGTCAGCAATTTATATGGAATGTATTAGGGATTCCCTTAAATAAATGGAAAAACATTAAGGTGACACTTCAGATGTGCCAACGTTAACTTATAAGCCTCATTTGAAGTTGTTGTAGGTTGTTAATTTTTCAACGTACACAGCAGAATAGAGTAGCGCCACTTTCGGAAGCCGCTACACTGCCATCGTCAGTGCTCACGTGTATTTGCTTATCACCACTTGTCAGGTGGCGATTTTAATTCTTATATGATTAATCTTTTTAATCTTTATATGATTTGCAAAGTCGCCAAGAATTTTGTTAATGTTCTTTCCTTTTTGAAAACCATACTGATTTTGATTTATGACTTTGTATTTTGCTATAAATCCATTGAGTCTACGAACTATTATTTCTTCAAGAACTTTCTCGATTACTGGTAATATGGCAATTGGCCATATTATCATTTTTAGCTCCACTTTTACAAATCGGACGTATAAATGAGGTTTTTAGCAAGATTGGTATAACAGAATTTGTTATACTGGAGTTGATAAAATTTGTAATTGCAGGCGTCAAAAGTGAGGAATTATATTTGATATCTTTTGACCTGATTCCGTCCGCTCCTGCACCTTTATTTATTTTTAAATTTGCTAAGATGCAATACACTTCATGTTCATTTGTAGGAGTGAGAAACATTCAGTTTTGAATTAATCGCGGTTGTTTTGTGCAAGTTTTAGCATCACATTTATGTATTATTTTTGGACCTTATTGTTAACGCTAATTGCGACTTTGTTTGCAATATTTTCTAAGTTATCGTTTTTGAAATTGTTTATTATAGAGGAGTCGATATTGCTTACTTTTTTACCGGTAATTTCATTAATTAGTTGCCATGTGGCTCTGATGTTTTTAAAATAGTTGTTTTTTGCGTAATTCAGTTTTTTATTTAGACAATTTCTAAATTTTTTATATTGGTTTTCATAGTTTTTATTATTTTTGTTAATAAGCCATTTAATGTAAAGTTTATCCCGAGCTTCACAATATAATACTAATTCGTCATTCATCCACGGACAAATTTTTTTCTTTTTATTTTTTATTATTTTTGTTGGGTGATTCACATTTTTTATATATATTTTTAAACGTTTCATATATTTTATTAAACATTTCTTTAGAGATGATGTTTTCATTTACTAATTGATTCCAGTTTGTGGCTCTTATGATTTTGTTAACTTTGAAACTATTAATATAGGCACCCGTATAAAGTATGTCTTCTCTACCCTGCTTTGCATATTTTTCTTGTTAACAACAAAATAGTGAATAGTGGTCAGAAATGTTTGTTTTTACTACTGCTGCATGCGTTTGCGTATTTGGTTTGTTTTTTCTGATGTGTAGGTGATCTATACAAGAACTTGTTCTCTTTGCTAAGCCTTCTCTTGTTACATCGTTTCCCTCTAGTCAGCCAAGAACCATATGTCTCTATGACAACACTCTTTTCTCTAGCGACAATTGCGCTAGTTAAAATGTCGACAACTTTCCTTTTATGCGCGAGTAGAGATACGTTAGAGACAACAGTTCTACTGAATTTCTGGTGATATTGTCAACGAAAGCGTCAATAGTTTGTTTTCTTTTTTTATTATTATGTGCAGTCAATAGCAGAGTTGCAATTGATATTTTTTTAAACTGAATTGATTTTTTTTTAAATGAATTGAAAATTTTTTAATTTCGAATAAAATTTTTTAATTTCAATTGATTGTTTTAAGCTACAACCAGAAAAGGTACATATATAAATTTTAAAAATACTTTGGCCTCAATAATTTAAAAATATTTGTTTTTTAAATTTATAATCGCACTATTTCCCAAAATTAATATTTTACTTATTCAGCGGAATATTAATTGTTTATAAAAACACATTGGCATTGATTAATAAAGGGTATTAGCTAGTTCCTATGCGCATTTCACTGGGGCTAAGTGCAGATCATCAGGGAACCTTTACCCAAAAATTTCATAGAAAAGCTAAAGATATTGTAGCAAACTTTTATTTAAATCAATAAGAAGTTTAAACAATATCAAGGCTTAAACATGAACGAAGTAATCAATGATGTTTTTTTCTTTTCTTACTGTACCATATACTACACAGGCAGGCTTTTTTCCTGCTCTAATTGCAGATGTAAGACGGTATGTAGAAAAAATAAATGTAATAACAACAACAACTATACATATAATACTCGTATAGTGTGATGTCAAACAAGTGTTTTTTGTTTGAAATTCGTGATTTTTTTGGGAATTGCAAAGTGAAATGCGCATATGAACTAGCTAATGCCCCTTAGTAATCAACGCCAATGTGTTTTTGTAAGACGGTATACATCTGCAATTAGAGCAGGAAAAAAGCCTGCCTGTGTAGTCTATGGTACAGTAAGAAAAGAAAAAAACATCATTGTTTACTTTGTTCATGTTTAAGCTTTGATATTGTATTACGCGCTGGCTAGATCACGATATAGAATAAAAATAATAAAAGCGATGATCTCTCAAGAAATAAAGTTAAAAGGCATGTAATATATTGTTATCCCCCAGCTAGCTGTTTGGAGTTTGGTATTGTGGTTTTTAGTTTTTTTTTTGTTTTGAACCACTTGGAGAAGGTAGTTTCCCAATTTGTCTTAAAATCCAGTAACATGTGACAATGTTGGGTAGGTAATGTCTCATAACTTCAATCAAAGCATCCTCTGCGCAATATATGGAGGATGCGTACTTTACGTAGCAAGTATTTTTGTTGTTGTTGTTATGCTACGAAGCTTGTAACTGGGAATACAAGGTTATGTAACGATATTTTATATTCCAGATTATTCTAAATTTTGCCAATAGTATGCCAATTGTATACGTTCTGGGCAATTTGGCCCAGTTAAAATCCCTAGAACACATCAGCTATAAGAATATACACTTCCAAAAATCTTCATTATAAAATAATTACCTTTTTTGACAATAAATTGTATTGTTTAGATTTCATGAAAATTATATTTTGGGATCAGAAACTTTATTTGAAATTTAGTTTTATTTTATAACAGCTTTACTATTTTATTTTAATAATTATTTTCGGTAGAGTCTCTATGACTGATTAGTTGCACTTTTAACTGATAAATGACAAAACAAAATGTGCATCAACTAATTATGAGTTAAAGGTATCAATAATTATGTACATCATGAACAAAAATTAAACGGGACTTGCATTCCTTTGTATTGTATCTCTTTTTCTCAGCGTATTTAAAGCGGAATATTTATGTAACATCATATGTACCAAAATGAGCTTCAATCTCTCACTAATTTGCATACACCACCTTTATATATAAAAATTTGGTTACATGATAGAAAATTTATTTGATAAAAGACAGGGGTTTTGGTACAAGTTCCCTTTTATGAAATTACATGTTTTATTGATATTTTCCATCTATTTTTTATCAGTAGAAAAATCGCAACAAACCTACTTCGTCTAGAGATTTTACATCGAATAACGAATAGGCGGAAGTCATTCACTCATTTGTGGACGAAATTTATTGAAAATATTTGTTTGTTGAGTTCTAAAAGTATGAATAAACTTACAAGGGATTAGAAAAAAATTGTTGTTAAAGTTTATTTACCTAATTTTGTGTTATTTTAGCATTTTATTATTTTATTTTTTATGTACGAATATATTTACCACAACGTGTGGCACGACCCACGAAAAGCCAAGCAAAATATATCAAGATACTAATACCTATATTTAACTTTATTTATTGAAATATATTATTCCAATAATTTTGCAGTTGCCTAAATAAAGCCTTTAAATCCGAAGTTTGATATCTACCAACAAATGTTCCCTTTAAATCCTCAATATCGTATAAACTATTACCAATCTTCTCGCGAATTCTGCATTTAATGTACTTTGGTATAAACTTTCTATTAATACTTTTGGACATATTGCTCAATGATTTCTTCGGTAAACAACTTGACCTTTTGAAAATTGTATAGGGCGCGCTCGCAAATTATAAGTTTTTGTTGATCTTTCATAAGCTTGATTTAGATTTTCACGAATAAGTTCTTGCAACTTTCCACTATTAACGGATATTTCCTCATCCTCGCCAGCTAAACACCCTATTTTCTCTAAAATTTTGTAAGCAGATCCGTGCTGCACCATATTTGGTCCAAAAGCGGCGTAATATGGCGAGCATTTAATAGATTAGTCACTCCTAAGAGTAGAGAGAATTTGGGCAATGTATCGGTCCCAATTACTATGATCCTTTTTGTCTTCCAGAATTACTTCCCTGTTCACCCGTTCTGATGCATTTTGTTGAGGAGCATAAAAGCCCGTCTTAATATGATCTATCTCGTACATTTTTAAAAACTCCTTCATTTCGTTGGAAACGAACTGTTTAGCGTTATCGCTATGCAAATACCTGGGAACACCAAAAGTTGAG
Organism: Panzeria rudis; assembly: GCA_956483635.1. Lineage (NCBI taxonomy): Eukaryota > Metazoa > Arthropoda > Insecta > Diptera > Tachinidae > Panzeria > Panzeria rudis. Next base: position 101,519 of record CATQFL010000085.1, on the reverse strand, counting down.
AAAATCTCTGTTTCAAAATACAAAATAACATTGGCTGACGTTGCTGTTTAAGTGGTTTTAAGAAAATAAATTTTGTTAAGTGGTCGAAACGGATAAAAATTATGGTGTTTTTTTCCTTTTGTGATGGGATATGGCCCTAAAAAATCACAATAGAGTCTTTCGAACGATCTACTTGTGACGATCTGCTTGCCCATAAGTGGTCTTGATATTTGGTTTGACGGTTTAATCAATTTACACATGTCGCATTTATCAATATACGACTTGACATCAGCTCTTATTGTCGGCCAATAATATTTTTGGCGTATCCGGGCTAAGGTTTTAGCCAATCCACCGTGACAAGCAACCACAGAGTCATGGACAGCTTTAATAACGCTTTTAGACAATGAACTTGGAATCCATAATCGCCATAAACTATTTTTGTTCATTCTCGCAGCCTTGTCTGAATTTCACTCGTTTATAGACTAAATTTTTAGAAACAGCATTTTCAGAAACAGCATTTTTTAATTTGCAATTTTAGGCTCCACCGCGCTAAACGTTCACTCAAATCTTTTTGGGACATCAACCACTTTAAAGAAGAGTGGTCAGTTACTATTTTAAATGGGAGTCCCTCCACGTATGGTCTGAATCTGTTAATGCAAACCATTGCTGCCATGCACTCAAACTCAGTGACTGTATAATTCCTCTGAGCTTTATTCAGTTTCTGAGAAACAAAGGCAATAGGATGCTCATTACCATCGTCATCATGTTGAAGCAATACACCGCCAACTCCCACCCGTGATGCATCGCATTGGATTATAAATTCGCGACTGAAGTTAGGTTGGGCTAATACGGGGGCGAAAGATAATGCATCTTTCAACCTTTCAAATGATAACCTTGCGTTTTCAGACAGAGAAAATGGATTGTTAGTTTGCTTTAAGCAATCGGTTAATGGACCAGCCAGATCAGCAAAATTACTAATGAATGTCCTATACCAATTTGCACTTGCTTCTTAGATCTGGGAATACTAAAATTTCGTATCGACTCAACCTTTTCGGGATTGACTTTTAATGTACCCTTGCCCACTATGTAGCCTAAATAACGTATTTCCCTTTGGCAGAATTTACTTTTTTCTACATTTATTGTAAGCTTTGCAGTTTTTAGGCAATTAGCAACATCTTTCAAAAGGGCTATATGGGAATCGAATTCGGAGCTACATACGAGCAAGTCATCCAAATATATGAAAATTTTCTCTCGTAGACTGGAAGGTATAACCTTATCCATCAATCTGCTCATGGTTTGTGGCCCATTGCACAAACCAAATGGCATATATTTGAAGTGGTATAAGGGCTTTCCTGGAACCACAAAAGCAGTTTTTCTTTTGAAGATTGTGTTAATTTGATTTGTAAAAAGGCGTCCTTCAAATCGACTCCAGAAATATAAAACGTGTCATTTAATCGGCTTAGTAACCCATTCATGTGTGGAAGAGGATATGAATCCCTCTTCGTAACAGCGTTAAGCTTCCGAAAGTCAATGCACATGCGAACTTTAACAAGCTTTCGTACCAAAACTACCGGCGAACACCAAGGAGAATTTGATTCTTCAATCACTCCAATGCTTAAAAGGCGATCCATCTCCTTGTAAGCTTCCTCTTGGCGAGGTGGTGACAAAGGGTAAAACCGGCATTTGATCGGAGCTGCATCTCGATTATCTATGTCATGCTCGAGCAAATCTGTACATCCTAATCCGATTTTCTCGTATGAGGGAAATTGTAAAATGGTTTTTTCTAAGGTCAGTTTTTGCTCTGGAGATAGATTGTGGAACTAGGCATCATTTTTGTTGCTTAACGGATCTTCAACCTCCAATGAAGAAACTGTTGGAATAATATCGGGTGCAAGCGCAAACTCTCGCCAGAAATTTATTCCGAAGTAAGCTTTTTGGCTTAGTGAAGGCACTAAATAGAAAACAATGTCCCTAGTAATACTTTTAAAATTAATAGGCAATTTACAATATCCTAGTATATTTTGCGCTGGCAACTGATTAGGTTGACATAACTGGCCTGTACGGGATGTTGTTGCGCTTTAAAAACTCTAAGCAGTTACTTCGTTAAAGATTTTAACTTTTACAAAAAGTCGATCGTCTGAATCATGTAAAATGGTAGATTCCAGTAGTTTACGATAATATTTACGTTTCTTGAATTGTTGTCTACACTTATATATGTTAGAGAATTTGTAAAAAGGATATAGTATTTTATTATTAATTTTTGGTAGAAAAACTTTAACATTATTTGAGCTAATAAAACAATCAGTTTGTGTCGATGTGTCCCTAGAACCATGGTAGAATAATACAGGTAGTGGTGAAGCGTTAACGAACTTTTTTTTTTTGGTTCGACTCTGTCAAAAGTTGTTTATGTTATACCAACACACACCCACACCAGAGACTTGCGCCGAGGGGTTTTGATCGGCGGCGGCTGGCTGGGAAAAAATAGTCGGCGGTGGCTCAAATTCGGCTGAAAATCGGCTGGAAATGCACATGGACATGTAATAAAAGTGAAAATTTTCATTTTGTTGTTAAATTAGTTTTTCTTTTTCATACCAATTCTTCACCAAACAAAATGCATAGAAATTAAGCATTGCTTTGCCTCTCAAAAATTTTTAAAATGTTATGAAAAATAAAGCAAAGGCTTGATTGTCAAACTTTGTTAAGGCTTGTCCAGATTCAACCTAAAAAGCTATTTGTCAAGCTAAAAATTAATTCCTCTGTTCGCAATTTTATGCATGAACATCAATTATATATTTTACCGTTGGAATCTAATTCATGAATCATGCTAGAATTATTCGGATATATAATACATTATAATTTATGTATATTGAAACAAACGTCTGTACCTGATTTATTTGTATCATGATAAATGGCAAATTCTATATAGGAAAAACAGATAAGATAAAGCAGGTTATTTTTCAATATAAAGTTTGACATTTGTCATGATAAAAATTTATCACGTATAGACATAGGCTAAAGCAAGGCGAATTGATACCAGGTGGCCTTATTATTGTAAATGAACTTTACCAAAATGTCAAACTCTATGTAAAAAAAACTAAATAAAAACTTTTTATGTATGCATTTCACATGACAGATAGGTGAAGTCCAGTTGTTGTCGTACTAATAAGGCCACTTGCTATTAATACGCTTTGGGTTACAATGAAAGTCTTTCTCTAATAAATTTTTAAATGTAATTTTCACTTTTGCAAAAAGCTGTTTGCTGGGAACTATCAATGGAAATTCGTCGAGTCTATAGAAAATAATAAATTATATACAGATTAAGAGCTTCTTCTCAAAGATATTTCTAATTACTAAATATGGTCTAATTTAAAAACTGGACGAAGAGGAAATCTTCATAAATTAAATTCGTTTGTATTTTCGATTCCTATTAATAATGCGTTTGTAAAGAAAGAAAAATAATGTAATTTCCCGAATTAATGATAAGAATTAATTTTAATGGAAATTTAATGTTTTCAATATTTTTTTGCAAACAAATTAAAGTAAAGAAATACCAAATATATGTGGGAAAAAATAAAAATTCTTATGAAATAAAAAACAGGACCCATTAGGAAGTAAGTAATATAATCCAAATAAAGAAAAAAAATTTTACAACTCGAATCGTATATGGCAGAGCCCTGAAGGAACACATAAGAAATACAAACGAATTGATAATTTTCTCCTTTTTTAAGTCGGATAATGAATATTTATTCTTTTGAATAGTTTTTGACAGTTTTTGGCAGTTCGTCTTAGTAAATCAAGCTTTTTTTCTCTAAATGTCAAGCTTTTTCACAATTTTGATCTGGCAAGCCTAGGTCGAAGAGTAATGCATACAAATATATTTTTCGTTATCTTACTCTACGTCTCCACCTAACCATAGACTACTAACTAGACCCGTCACTATACAACAACATTACGAAGATTGTACGAGAGGGAACGCAATTCTTATTTTATAATGTGGTTTCTAATTTGACTATGTCCTTCATATTATCTTAGCAAGAGCACTTTGTATGTAAAAATGCGCAACACATGACAACAGCCTCTTTTAGCTGTCAAAAGTGAGCATGCTGTTCCTAACTTGATATGCTGTTGTAACTTGGAGTTATTACTGCGCTGTTAAAACAATTGCACTAACAACTATGTTATACCCTGAAAAAAGCATTAACTTGAGCGGTCTACACTTAACATTAACTTGAAGTTAATGTTAAGTTGGGTGTAGACTGCAAATTACTAAAATAATGCTTGAACAAAAATTATGAAAAAAAACATAAAAAAGTAGAAGTGGAAATTAAAAAAAGCAATCGGCGGATTATTTTAAGCCGTTTTTGAGCCGAAAAATGATCGTCGCTGGCGGCTTCCATTAAGCCGATTTTAGCCGCAAGATAAATCGGCGGCGGCTGTGGAAATTAGTCGGCGGCTCGGCTTAGCCGTCTCGGCGCAAGTCTCTGGTAAACACACACATGTGAACATATACATTTTTTTTCAAATTTTCTTTTGTGCTTTTTGACAACCTCGAACCTAAACAACAATAAAAAGCCGTGTTGTTTTTGCTGTTGTTGGGTTGTTGTAGCTTCGCTACTACCTAGTATAATTCTACCATGCCTAGAACAAGGAAAATACTTCCGTACTTGTTCAATTTTAATATTACCTGATTGTTCGTTAAAATGGTGCTCTAATTTGAACTCAGGGATTTTAGAGGCGGACGAAAGTCCCTGGTAGCCATTTCGCCCGTTTTCCTGTTTCCCTGTAAAATGTGCTTATTTGGGCATGAAGGTGTCAAGACTCCCTTTTGCCCGCACTTGAAACAGAAACGTTCAGAGATGTCCCTATTACAATATATATATATATATATATATATATATATATATATATATATATATATATATATATATATATATATATATATATATATATATATATATATATATATATATATATATATATATATATATATATATATATATATATATATATATATATATATATATATATATATATATATATATATATATATATATATATATATATATATATATATATATATATATATATATATATATATATATATATATATATATATATATATATAACGAGTGATTTTTTTGCTATTATCTTTTTGGCAACACTAGTTTTGACAGCTCACGCACGTTTTGTATCTTGTGTCACTGTCAAACATCTTCAGTTTGGTCTATAATTTAATCATGAATCGTCTTACAAACGAACAACGCTTGCAAATTATTGAATTTTATTACCAAAATGCGTGCTCTGTTAAGAAAGTTCATCGCGCGCTTCTTCCATTTTATGGTCAGTTTAATCGACCTACTGAGGCTTCTATTCGGGCTATTGTAAAAAAATTTCGCACCAAATTTACATTGTTGGACATTAAACCACCAACACGTTTACGTAGAGTGCGAACTGAAGAAAATATCGCAGCCGTATCGGCCAGTGTTGGTGATGACCGTGAATTATCGATTCGGCGCCGTTCGCAGCAATTGTGCCTCTCTTACTCCACTACGTGGAAAATTTTGCGGAAGGATTTGGGTGTGAAGCCTTATAAGATACAGCTGGTGCAAGAATTGAAGCCAAACGACCTACCACAACGCCAAATTTTTGGTGAATGGGCTCTTGAAAAGTTAGATGAAGATCCACTTTTTTATCGAAGAATTGTGTTCAGCGAAGAGGCTCATTTCTGGTTGAATGGATACGTGAACAAGCAAAACTGCCGTATTTGGAGTGAAGAGCAGCCAGAAGCATTGCAAGAGCTACCAATGCATCCACAAAAAACAACCGTTTGGTGCGGATTATGGGCTGGCGGCATCATTGGGCCGTATTTCTTCAAAGATGTTGCGAATCACAACGTTACTGTGAATGGTGAGCGCTACCGTGCGATGATAACAAACTTTTTTCTGCCCAAAATGGAAGAGCTTGACTTGCATGACATGTGGTTTCAACAAGACGGTGCCACATGCCACACAGCACGCGAAACAATGGACCAATTGAGAGGCGAGTTCGGTGAACAGTTTATTTCACGCTTGGGACCAGTCAATTGGCCGCCCAGATCGTGCGATTTAACGCCTCTAGACTATTTTTTGTGGGGCTATGTTAAGGCTAATGTCTATAGCGACAAGCCCGCTTCGATTGACGCACTGGAAGCCAACATTGCCAACATTATTCGTGAGATACCGGCCGAAATGTTGGAAAGAGTATGCCAAAATTGGACTAAGCGGATGGACCATTTGAGGCGCAGCCGCGGCCAACATTTGCATGAAATAATCTTAAAACATTAAATTATATCGACCCAACTATCGATCCAAATAAATATTTCATGCATTTTTCTGAATTTTATGTGTTTTTTTTTTACTTTCCGATAGTTCTTATAAAATCACCCATTATATATATATATATATATATATATATATATATATATATAGATATATATATATATATATATATATATATATATATATATATATATATATATATATATATATATATATATATATATATATATATATATATATATATATATATATATATATATATGTCCCTATTACAATATATATATATATATATATATATATATATATATATATATATATATATATATATATATATATATATATATATATATATATATATATATATATATATATATATATATATATATATATATATATATATATATATATATATATATATATATATATATATATATATATATATATATATATATATATATATATATATATATATATATATATATATATATATATATATATATATATATATATATATATATATATATATATATATATATATATATATATATATATATATATATATATATATATATATATATATATATATATATATATATATATATATATATATATATATATATATATATATATATATATTGTAATAGGGACATCTCTGAACGTTTCTGTTTCAAGTGCGGGCAAAAGGGAGTCTTGACACCTTCATGCCCAAATAAGCACATTTTACAGGGAAACAGGAAAACGGGCGAAATGGCTACCAGGGACTTTCGTCCGCCTCTAAAATCCCTGAGTTCAAATTAGAGCACCATTTTAACGAACAATCAGGTAATATTAAAATTGAACAAGTACGGAAGTATTTTCCTTGTTCTAGGGACACATCGACACAAGCTGATTGTTTTATTAACTCAAATAATGAGAAAGTTTTTCTACCAAAAATTAATAATAAAATACTATATCCTTTTTACAAATTCTCTAACATATTTAAGTGTAGACAACAATTCAAGAAACGTAAATATTATCGTAAACTACTGGAATCTACCATTTTACATGATTCAGACGATCGACTTTTTGTAAAAGTTAAAATCTTTAACGAAGTAACTGCTTAGAGTTTTTAAAGCGCAACAACATCCCGTACAGGCCAGTTATGTCAACCTAATCAGTTGCCAGCGCAAAATATACTAGGATATTGTAAATTGCCTATTAATTTTAAAAGTATTACTAGGGACATTGTTTTCTATTTAGTGCCTTCACTAAGCCAAAAAGCTTACTTCGGAATAAATTTCTGGCGAGAGTTTGCGCTTGCACCCGATATTATTCCAACAGTTTCTTCATTGGAGGTTGAAGATCCGTTAAGCAACAAAAATGATGCCTAGTTCCACAATCTATCTCCAGAGCAAAAACTGACCTTAGAAAAAACCATTTTACAATTTCCCTCATACGAGAAAATCGGATTAGGATGTACAGATTTGCTCGAGCATGACATAGATAATCGAGATGCAGCTCCGATCAAATGCCGGTTTTACCCTTTGTCACCACCTCGCCAAGAGGAAGCTTACAAGGAGATGGATCGCCTTTTAAGCATTGGAGTGATTGAAGAATCAAATTCTCCTTGGTGTTCGCCGGTAGTTTTGGTACGAAAGCTTGTTAAAGTTCGCATGTGCATTGACTCCCGGAAGCTTAACGCTGTTACGAAGAGGGATTCATATCCTCTTCCACACATGAATGGGTTACTAAGCCGATTAAATGACACGTTTTATATTTCTGGAGTCGATTTGAAGGACGCCTTTTTACAAATCAAATTAACACAATCTTCAAAAGAAAAACTGCTTTTGTGGTTCCAGGAAAGCCCTTATACCACTTCAAATATATGCCATTTGGTTTGTGCAATGGGCCACAAACCATGAGCAGATTGATGGATAAGGTTATACCTTCCAGTCTACGAGAGAAAGTTTTCATATATTTGGATGACTTGCTCGTATGTAGCTCCGAATTCGATTCCCATATAGCCCTTTTGAAAGATGTTGCTAATTGCCTAAAAACTACAAAGCTTACAATAAATGTAGAAAAAAGTAAATTCTGCCAAAGGGAAATACGTTATTTAGGCTACATAGTGGGCAAGGGTACATTAAAAGTCAATCGCGAAAAGGTTGAGTCGATACGAAATTTTAGTATTCCCAGATCTAAGAAGCAAGTGCAAATTGGTATAGGACATTCATTAGTAATTTTGCTGATCTGGCTGGTCCATTAACCGATTGCTTAAAGCAAACTAACAATCCATTTTCTCTGTCTGAAAACGCAAGGTTATCATTTGAAAGGTTGAAAGATGCATTATCTTTCGCCCCCGTATTAGCCCAACCTAACTTCAGTCGTGAATTTATAATCCAATGCGATGCATCACGGGTGGGAGTTGGCGGTGTATTGCTTCAACATGATGACGATGGTAATGAGCATCCTATTGCCTTTGTTTCTCAGAAACTGAATAAAGCTCAGAGGAATTATACAGTCACTGAGTTTGAGTGCATGGCAGCAATGGTTTGCATTAACAGATTCAGACCATACGTGGAGGGACTCCCATTTAAAATAGTAACTGACCACTCTTCTTTAAAGTGGTTGATGTCCCAAAAAGATTTGAGTGAACGTTTAGCGCGGTGGAGCCTAAAATTGCAAATTAAAAAATGCTGTTTCTGAAAATGCTGTTTCTAAAAATTTAGTCTATAAATGAGTGAAATTCAGACAAGGCTGCGAGAATGAACAAAAATAGTTTATGGCGATTATGGATTCCAAGTTCATTGTCTAAAAGCGTTATTAAAGCTGTCCATGACTCTGTGGTTGCTTGTCACGGTGGATTGGCTAAAACCTTAGCCCGGATACGCCAAAAATATTATTGGCCGACAATAAGAGCTGATGTCAAGTCGTATATTGATAAATGCGACATGTGTAAATTGATTAAACCGTCAAACCAAATATCAAGACCACTTATGGGCAAGCAGATCGTCACAAGTAGATCGTTCGAAAGACTCTATTGTGATTTTTTAGGGCCATATCCCATCACAAAAGGAAAAAACACCATAATTTTTATCCGTTTCGACCACTTAACAAAATTTATTTTCTTAAAACCACTTAAACAGCAACGTCAGCCAATGTTATTTTGTATTTTGAAACAGAGATTTTCTCAACTTTTGGTGTTCCCAGGTATTTGCATAGCGATAACGCTAAACAGTTCGTTTCCAACGAAATGAAGGAGTTTTTAAAAATGTACGAGATAGATCATATTAAGACGGGCTTTTATGCTCCTCAACAAAATGCATCAGAACGGGTGAACAGGGAAGTAATTCTGGAAGACAAAAAGGATCATAGTAATTGAGACCGATACATTGCCCAAATTCTCTCTACTCTTAGGAGTGACTAATCTATTAAATGCTCGCCATATTACGCCGCTTTTGGACCAAATATGGTGCAGCACGGATCTGCTTACAAAATTTTAGAGAAAATAGGGTGTTTAGCTGGCGAGGATGAGGAAATATCCGTTAATAGTGGAAAGTTGCAAGAACTTATTCGTGAAAATCTAAATCAAGCTTATGAAAGATCAACAAAAACTTATAATTTGCGAGCGCGCCCTATACAATTTTCAAAAGGTCAAGTTGTTTACCGAAGAAATCATTGAGCAATATGTCCAAAAGTATTAATAGAAAGTTTATACCAAAGTACATTAAATGCAGAATTCGCGAGAAGATTGGTAATAGTTTATACGATATTGAGGATTTAAAGGGAACATTTGTTGGTAGATATCAAACTTCGGATTTAAAGGCTTTATTTAGGCAACTGCAAAATTATTGGAATAATATATTTCAATAAATAAAGTTAAATATAGGTATTAGTATCTTGATATATTTTGCTTGGCTTTTCGTGGGTCGTGCCACACGTTGTGGTAAATATATTCGTACATAAAAAATAAAATAATAAAATGCTAAAATAACACAAAATTAGGTAAATAAACTTTAACAACAATTTTTTTCTAATCCCTTGTAAGTTTATTCATACTTTTAGAACTCAACAAACAAATATTTTCAATAAATTTCGTCCACAAATGAGTGAATGACTTCCGCCTATTCGTTATTCGATGTAAAATCTCTAGACGAAGTAGGTTTGTTGCGATTTTTCTACTGATAAAAAATAGATGGAAAATATCAATAAAACATGT